>WYDI02019364.1:0-10837 GCA_009867235.2 Psittacus erithacus | reverse complement strand
GTCCCTTCCCATGGCAGGGGGGTTGGAACTAGATGATCTTAAGGTCCTTTCCAACCCTAACTATTCTATGATTCTATCTACAATATTGGAATTACTATATAGCCTTTCATTAATTTCTGCTGCAACAAATTATTTACTTGTATACCGTATTTCAGGACATTCTTTTCCATTACTGTTTACATTATTATTTTTTTTTAATACTCGTGGCCTACCCTGTTGCTAATTGTCTACTTTCCCCCACTTCCCCCATGGAATGTTGTTTGGCCAAAAGCATCTTATTTTTCATGGAAGTCCTAGTGGGAGGTAGGAATCACAGAGCCACAGCAAATAATGATAAACAGACACTATTTACAGATTCTGAGTCCCACTGACAGAAAAAAACAAAGCCCATTTTAAACTTTTGTAAAATTTAGAAATATCTTCCCGTTCCCTCTGTTAGCATTTGAGAGGACAGAAAGGGTGCTTTGGTTTGTTTGGTTTGGGGTTTTTTTGTTATTTTTTTGACTTTTTTTTTGGTAAACAATAAATTTGTAATACTGTGTCTTGTTTCTTTATTCCCTCACAAAACATTCTTTTTTGCTGTAAACATCTGAGGAATTTAAGTTAAGACAATTTGTTCCTCTTATGGCATAACAGAGGTGGTACCTGTTTAAAAGCACAGCGGAGATGAGAAAGCCTCCTGCATTTTCAGTCGTAGTGGGGTTTTTTGGGTTTTAATTAATTGTGCTTTGGGAGAGTCTTTAACTTGCTGCCTATGTTAAATGAAACAAACTTTCAAAAATGCCAGCACTACTTAAAGGTGGCCAATATTAAAAACCAGAATTGTGTTTAGTTGTATAATTAAGCTCCAGTCTTCAGTTAAGGGAAAGGACATTGCAGGATGATGTACACGCTCAGGATTTTGGTACTAGTGTGAACAGAGACTAATGAAGTGCTGTGGTTTAAGCCTAGTCGTAAATTAGAAAACCACATAGCCTGCTCATCCCGTCCCCCCGCCAACCTGTCCTCACCCCCTCCCCGCTCCCAGAGGGATGTGGAGGAGAAGGGAAAGAATGTAACTCCCACGGGTTGAGATAAGAGCAGTCCAGTAACTAAGGTATAACACAAACCACTGCTGCTACCACCAATAATAATAACAATAAGGAAAATAACAAAAGAAGAGAATACAATCGCTCACCACCCGCCGACCAAGAAGAGAGCTAGCCCTTCCAGGTAACTGCCCATTACATTCTAGGCATGACATGCTGTGGTATGGAATATCTCTTTGGCTAGTTTGGGTCAGATGTCCTGTCTCTGCTTCCTTCTGGCTTCCCCTCCTCCCAGGGCAGAGTGCGAGGCTCAGAAAGTCCTTGGCCAGTCTAAACATTCTATGTAGTAGCCAAAAACATCGGTATTATCAGCACTGTTCCCAGACCGAAAGTCAGAAACACAGCACTGCACCAGCTACTAAGAAGAAAAATGACTGCCACTGCTGAACCCAGGACATGAAGTCAAGAGGAAAATCTAGGCCAAGTGAACTGCACCTCAGTAATGGCAAAACATAAAAGGCAGAGAAAAGCATAAACGTGGTCAAATGCTCAGAGCCTACAGTAAAATCAAGACACCAAAAATTAAAATAAATAAATAAATATAAAAAAATAATTATTATTACTTGCTTAGGTCACTCAGTCACCTCTTCAGAGTAGCCAACAGCCCCACTGCTCTGGCTACACTGGAGAGCTAGAATACATGTTGATTTGGAAAGCACTAAATTACAGTGTGTTGGTAACAGCCTTGAGCATCTGTTTTGGCAGCAGTGGGAGTGGGCAAAGGATACAATCTATAGGTATTGTTACAGACTATATACTCCAGTGACCCCTGGGCTTAGGGCAGGCTCACTGCCCCCCATCTGCCTCTGTTAAGTAATCTCTGCAATAAGTAATAGCAATTTACACCAGGTAATTCACCGCAAAGTTTCATTTTGAAACTGTTTTTTTTCACTCCAACTCACATCATACTGCCAAAACTCCGTGGTTAATTCACTGTGTGGTACAATTCCCATTGCAGAATCAAGGTGAACATGGGTGTGTGCTTTAGGCTAAAAAATTCCCTTTTCCTTTTCTCATTCTAGTAAGCTTTCTGTAGTTACATCACTAAAAGAATACAATGATATGAAGGTACATATTGTGCCTGTGGAAATAAGTAGCAATGCAAATCTAATCTGTTTCTCATTTATAATGTGATAACTTATTTGAAGATAGGGTAAACAGGAAAGTGAGACAAAAAGTCAGTTTTTTTTTTTTTTTTAATCAACTAGGGCTATACCAACAGTAGCAAATTATCCCCACAAGATATAAATGAAAGAAAGCAAATAGGATCAGACTTTTCCCTACGCCTGTGCAACACAGTGAATGAAAAGGGTATTAAACTGGAACAGGAGCATTTTTATACTATTTTGAATGACATACAGTGAAAGGCAAGGAGGAGTGAGGCCCACAGAGGAAACATGGTTTGCCCAAGGTCACACATCAAGTCAATAGCAGAAGGGAGATGAGTTCCCTGGTCCTGATCCTTCACAAACTGACAGACCATGCTCCCTTGTGGCCACTCCCTTCCAGGACCTTCCATCCGAAGCTTTTCCTCTGCAAAAATGAAAAGGCAAAAAATAAAGAAATCTGTTGTAAGAAACAGATGGAGGTATTTTTGTGATCTTTAGCCCTGTACCTGGAGCCTTGTTTACACTGTAACTTTGCAGTCTTCAGTCAAAGGAAATAAAGCAAGTATTTCTGTCTTTAGCAAATACCTAATAACTTCCTACGACACACGTTATACAGCACATGAACTGAGAAAAGCTTTTGATCATTATCTTGGGAGTTACAAAGCACAAAGTAGTGTAAAGTTTATACTCATGAGATTTGTTTCCTGACACAACAGCTACAAGAATTCAGCATCTAGTCACTGCGAAAATCATGGAAGGTGGAAAGCATATAAGCATATGATTCCTATACTTTTATTACATGCATATAGAGTGTCTATTTTTCATTTACCAGACGGTACAACATAAGGAGAAAATTCATTTTCTAAATGTCACACCGTGAAAAGGTATTATACTTACAACTCAAAGACTTCTGTTAATCTAGGATAAAAGATCAAG
Organism: Psittacus erithacus; assembly: GCA_009867235.2. NCBI lineage: Eukaryota > Metazoa > Chordata > Aves > Psittaciformes > Psittacidae > Psittacus > Psittacus erithacus. The sequence continues at coordinate 7,704 of WYDI02019364.1, read as the reverse complement.
TTAACAAGCATAATGGCCACTCTACAGGCTAGATACAAACCTTCCTAATTTGGTCATTTGTATTCTTAAATTGCTTAAAGATACAGGCAAAAACTTGAGCGAGGTGGCTGCTCTTGTTCATTCCTACCTCTCCTGTGCCATCTACTGTTTAGAAGTTGTTACTGACACTGTAATACCACTCAAGATCCTGCTTTCCTGCTCATTTAAAGCTGGACAAGAGAAGATAAGCTTTCAAATTTTCATTTCAGTGAGGTAAGGGCTAAAAGTGGAGAAAAATATACACATAAAAATATTTAATAAAAAAAGGTTTACACCCCAGTGTGGGAATGTAGCACGCACTTGTGGAAGCACTGCATGACAAAAGCCAACACTGTCTCCCAGTAGCCACGGAAATATCAAAGGATCTGGGTAGCAAAAAGACAAAGGGGCAGTCAAACAGAATAATCTCTTCATACACAGTTCCTCAATTCTGCCCACTTTGTGGTTTGGCCCCTGTATGGTATCTAGTCAGAAGAGCCATTAATAGCAGGGGTTGCAACAGCTACTACATACTATTTTCCCCCAACTTAAACTTTTGCCCTGCTGTGGACTCTACTTCCTATTAGTTGAGCTGAAAGTATGTCCCATCTCTATAGTACACAGCTTGACAGCAGTCTCCTCCATCAAGTTAGAAGTTGCTTAAGGCTTCATACTGCAGAAACCAACTACTGATTTTGTGGTTGAAAGTGCTGACCCTGAAAAATGGACCTACAGCTGCGTCCTACATGCTAGACTTCCTGGCAAATACAGCTACTTTTTCTGGAAGGTCCAGTATTGTTCAAGTATGCCACAAAACTGTTTGTCTTTGCTGTGATGACAGAGGAGTAGGCCTTTCAAAAGCTATAAAAACGTGGAGGAAATACTTGGTAAGTTAACTACCTCTTGACTAAAACTCAGAAACCTTTTCACTTTCACAAGCTAGAGGTGAATTCTGGAAGAGAAAAGTAAGAAATCACCAGTTGGGAACAGAAACACAAGTAACATGCTGCTAAATCCTCACCGCGTGCCTGTGAAAGGAGCACAGCAAAAGTTTGAATTCTCACTTCCAAGGAACTCTTGTTTTACCCTGGCTGGGCAAACTGCAGCTGCAAAAAAAATCACCAGATGATTCATTTCCCCCTGTATGTGATATCAGGTAGATTCAGCAGAACAGAGGTGGTATAAAACAAAGGTACTATAATAGGTATTAATGTTACATGACTATACATCTTTTTTCCAAGGGCAATGGGTTTGATTTGGGATGGGAAAACAAGGTATTTCTTTCAAAGTACTGTCCTTCTATGGCTATTATAAGTGACTTCATATCACTACCTTCCACTACCACATAGTCAACCCAACTTTCCTGTTCTTAGTTGTGAAGGCTATCCAGCCCTAAATGCAACATCATCTCAATAATGTAAGAAATTATATAAACCAACTGTGATGGTAACAGCACATTTTCCAAATGCCTGCTGCCTCTAAGAGAAGTTCATGCTATGCTATAAGCAAATCATAAAATGAAAGGCAGCCCAAAAGTGGAACTGTGCCAAGCTACCAAAGTTTTTGAAGTTCGACTTGAACTATCACTGTTGTCATATCCATTAGAAAAGACATCTTTTCAGAATGGAAATGCTACATTTCCAGTAGCAGAAGTAATATTTCTAACAACATCTAATGTGATGGTATTTCTCCAGTCTCCCAAAATGTGTGGAGTTTTGGTGGTTTTGCTTTTTGTCTTTTTTCATTTCACACAACAGTACTTCTCTCCAATGCACAGGCCTGGATATCTGCACCCAGCTCAAGACCCTTTCCCTCAGATACCACCATACAGAAACATGACAATCTTCCCCAGAGAAAATGAGCTGTCTCACTTGGGTCAATGTCCACTAGAACTCCAGTGATGAAACTGGCAGACAACTCTGTTTTGAGGAGTGGGATCATATTCCCTATATACTTTCCCTCAACATCTTCCAGTCCATCAGGGAGGTCTAAAAAGATTTTGGTGTGCAGATTCAAGGAAGAGCCAGAAGAAATGCAGCAGGAGCTGTAAATGTACTGAATGTACCCAGACCTAAATATCATTTAAATTGTGGGATCTTCTGCTATGCATTAGGAGTGGAGACATAATGTTGCAGACATCTGCATAGGGATCAAGGGCTCTGGCCAAGGAGCAGCCATGAGAAGGAAGTCTGAAAGTTGGAATTATCCTGCTGTGATGTGCCAGCAGTCACCTGAGCATGGCAGAACCCGCAAAACTGTTTGCAAGCCAGGACTCCCTAGGAATCCTCTCTCGAGTGAACAGTTCCTTCACTAATCCCATCCTGTCCACAGTAATAAGAGAGGACAGAAGTGAGAACAGGTAAGGACGAGCTGCAGCAGACATTATTAAGGTGCAAGTGCTCAGACACATTCACACCTGCAGCATGAATATGGATGTGGCCAAGCTACCAGAGAAGCAATGCATAAGCCTTCCATGAAAAGTCTCGATCATAACACTGTTATTCATGAAACACTGCTTACAAATTTCACAGTAGAAACAAGGAAACCACAATTAAAAACTAACCAAACTAGAATAACACTGGAATAAAAAGAAAAAAAATAATCCAACAGCATACATACAAAAAAAAAATCTCTCCCTCAAGAAAATAAAAAGGCAAGAGAAGAGTCAGAGTTTAGTCAGGAAGAAACAGAACGGGTTTACAAGAAATGAGCAACATGAATGAGCTCACCACATTATTTTTTAAGTGAGGTCTAGCAAATCAAGAAAAGCTGAAATTCAAATGTTTTAGCAGCTCTCTGAAAGTATACCAAGGGGATTAAAATACGCATTCTGGAAAGCTAAAAAATGAACAAAAAAAACAAATATGAAATGGCAAGTCAGGAAGCTTCACTTCATCACAAGTAAAACGCTACCTGAGCACCTAAGTTGCACCCCACTGTAAATAACTAAAACATGCAAGTAGCCTATCTTGCCTGAGCATATCTGCTTAGCTTGAATCTCTAGGTTTTTTTACATTAAATTCAAAGAGGAATCCAGTGTAAAGATACCATCTCTGGGGATATAAGTGCAAAGCAAGAGTTTCTCAAATTATATGGATTCAATTAATTCAAACTGTCACTTGCTGAGATTTGTCAGTTATCTAGGGAAGCTCCACAGTTGTCTCTCCTTTGTTTTCTTAAATTACAACTTTCAAGCCAGAAATAACTAGAAATGTGATCTGAGTTTAAGTTTACCTTGATTTCCACTTCTGAGATCCTTTCTGTTTTCCCCCAAGTGAAGAGTATTTCTCCTATAACCTAGCTAAGATACAATTAATCGTGTTATTTTGTGAAATTTACTTACAATACAGCCTCAAAAAAAAAACAAAACAACAAAGTTCCCACATGAGGAGTCTTCCTTGATGCAAATACTCATGAAAGCAACCCCTAACATGACTGCTTTCCACAACAGTATGTCATCGGGATTGGACTACCAAAATTACAAGTAGGCCTTAAAATGCAGTTTGGCAATTCAGCTATAGAACACAAATCTTAGAATTTGTACTACAAGCTAACTTTCATGTGAGACCATTAACTTCTATCTTCAGCGCTGGACAAAAGGCTCAATTCTTTTTCATTTGCTGATAGTCTAGGACATGATATTCAGAAGTCTGGGCAGAAATAGGAAGAAGAGAAAATGTCCCACACTGTCTCTCTGCGGTGCAATGAGGACCTATTGACAGAGCGAGGCTTCAGTGCCTCAGGTTCTGTGCAAGAAGCTAAACATAGAAGAGACTAGTTGTCAAGACCCAAAAGGAATGACAACCTTCCTTCCCTTGGGACCAACAACCAAGTTCATGGTACCCTTGTACTGAATTCAGGTGTGATGACACCATCCAACCAGTTTTATGATTTACTAATACAAAATACAAAGCATGTGGTTAGAGAGAATCATCGAATCAAGTAGGTCGGAAAAGATCTTTAAGATCATAAAGTCCAACCATTACCCCAGGACTGCCAAGACCACTACTAAATCGTTTCACTGGGGGCCTCATCTACACACTTTCGAACAATTCCAGGGATAGTGATTCCACCACTTCCCTGGAAAGCCTTTTCCAATATCTAATTACCCTCTAGGTGAAGTATTTTTCTTCTAACATCTAATATTTTTCCAATATCAAATCTAAACCCTCTGGTGCAGCTAGAGGCCATTACCTCTTGTCCTCAACAATGATTAACTAGATAAGGAGTCCCGTCCCACTCAATTTTACTTAGATCTAGTCAATATTCAATAAAAAAGGAGAGAAGAGAGATAGAAAGGGAGGGAAAGAGAGAGAGAAGTATCACCACTTGTGGATCCGCAACATGGCATTGGTCCTTTTCACCCAGGGTGATGGTGAGAGCTCACCCTCTGACCTGAGCCCTGCACTTTCATGATCACGTTCTTTGATGTGTTATCCATAACTTGCATGAACATTATTTAGTGAACACATGCTGGGTTCCAAAGTTGGTTCCCTGAGGTTCCTCTTGGTGCTCATTGTCCCTCATATTGTGGTGTGCGCTATTTGACTCAATCCTTCGAGTTAAGTGTTTTTCACATTCCTGTGGAGGCTTATCAGCTTCAAGCAAAGGGGTCAGAACAATCCTATCTACACAGTATCTTGGCTCCATTTAAGCTCAAGGCCTCCCATGGTCAAATGTAAATGGTGCCTGAGGTAAGCTCAGTTTCCTGTCTCTGACTTACACTCTGGAATGTAAGCAGTGTTTGAGGTAAACTCAGTGTCCAGCCTCTCACACTAATCATCGGTCTGAGGGTCTTACAGGAAAGGTTTAAGACAAGTGACAACATGCATGGAATAGTGCAAGATCACAGTCATCGTATCTGACAAAAGTAAGAAAATATAAAGTATACAACACATAGTAGAGTAAGCACTGTCTGTGATAGCAAACTAGTGCCAGGGCTCCTGGGAAAGCAGGGATTTGAGCTTCTTTCTCCCTTTACTAATTTACTACCCATGTTCTCCTTCTGCCTCCTCCTGAATTCCTCTTTTCTTTCTACTATTCTGTTAGAATCAGCTGTACAAAGGAACAAAGACACGATTTCCAGTGATTTTAAGAGAAGTATTACATCAAAATATTTTTGCAGATCTAGCTCTTCAGACTAAAACCAAGCCTTCCATTTGGGTAGTTCCACAGCAGTAAGTCTGCTGTCATTTGTAATACTTAAGTTCATCACCAAATATTCTCAGCACAGCAAACTATCACCTTCCAAAAACGTCAAATGCAGGTTTTCATCCAGACTAGTTAAATAAACAACACTACTTTTTCTGTACACATACTCACTCCTCAAGAGAAAAGTCAGTTGTGCAGGAGCAACTCTGAGCACAATGGTTGTAGCAACAATGGTAAAAGGCTGGGTGGAACCTTTTGCAAGAATGAATCATCTAATAATTCTGGGCCTGAGAGTACTTCAATATATTCTATGTGCCAGTATTACAATATTCACAGCTTTAAATGTCCTGCGTTCCGTTTATGAGGTTATAGCAAATTTGCTCATGAAAGAAAAACTGATGCATCTTACACGCCCATTTTACAAACTTCAAAATGCTCAAATTAAATTTGCATACATCAAGATCATAATGATGGCAGCTTTCTCTTACCATCAGAATAAGGGAAAAGTGCTTACATACCAAATATTGATAATTGTCTGGATCTATGTGTGTATACATAGGACAGTAATGCACAGAACAGTAACTTCTGTATAGGCGTGCTTATGTTTTTTCATTCCTCACAAAAACAATTTCCTTCCTTGTTCTGGTTTTCTATATTTCACCCTACTAATTCTAACCTAGGCAAGCAACCTGTGCTTCCTCAGCAAGTCCCTATTTCCTTTTTAAAAGAACTTGCTTTTTAGTAACTTTAATATCTAAGCAGACACACAGATATAAAAAGTTTGCTGAGGATATACAGGTTGACTTCTAGTTATTTGTACAACATCAGCATAATACCACACACTAGCACTGTTGTTAAGAAACTTTTACTGACAGAAGTGTGTGACATGTTATGACAACATCTGGCATTTTCCTGAAAATAATGGACTTTATTTTCTTGTCCCCTAAGCAGACTTGATGGAATGCAACAGTTCCTGCAGTATCAGTAACAGACACATTCAAAGTCATAGCACCTCCAGCTCCTTCAGGATTAAGTATTTTCAAGCCTATTGCCAGCTTGAAAGAAAATGACCACACTGATGTGGCTTACTCTGGAAATCAATGGGATTCTACTGGGTGCAAATCAAAGCAGAATTCAGCCGAGAGGTTCTGACAGGGAAAAATTATGTTAGGCTTCCAAGCCTCACAGAAGCCTATTTTTCATGGCTTGCTCCCCTGCCCCTGTGGATGTCTAACGTATTCTTTGGCTGAAACAAACCTAAAAATCTCGGGTACTTTTTTGTTCAACTGAAACCACACAAGTTTGGAGAATCTCACATAAACAGACACATGAGAGCCTTTAGTAAAACTGCAGACAACAGTTCTAATTTTTTGTTATATTGGAAAAATAAGCTCAGCTTGTTTTCCTAACTGTTCCCTCCTTCCCTCTTCTCTTATAAACTCAGCCACCCAGGGTCTTTACAAATAGAGGAGAGGTTAACAGTTTAAAGCATGGAAATGTATTTTCCCATAGGGAGGCTGAAGGGGAGCACATAGACATTCACCTGACAATAGAATTTTTATCCCTGGGGCAAAATCTCTTAAGTGACTAATTCCCTGTATATTCCCCAGACTGCTTTTCCATAGCGTTTTGCCAAGAGAAGTTAACCTTGATGGTTGGTTAAGTTAATTATAACTTGCCCTGATGAGTTCAGGAAGTGTCTTTCTGTATTGCAATTACAAAAGCCTGCATCTTTCTTCTAGAGGGATGTTTGTTACCCAAATGAAGCAGAAGCTGCACTGCCATTTGAATTATTATTATAATATAGTTAACATGATGATGCATCCATGTAATGAGCACACGGAAAACCAAAACAAGGATTATTGAATTTATTAGGAAGTAGAACTGCATGTATTTTAGCATACTAACATTAAAGGATTTCAGGACAAATCTTCAAGCGCAGTAGGTGCTGATACACTTACTTTCACTCCAGCTCACAGCAGTGGTCTCTGATCTTCAGATTGCAATAAGTGATGAAGGATGCTTTTGTAAACAGAGCGCTTCATCTTTGCATGCTACTCAGAAAAATCTCTTAACTCCAGTGGAAATATTACTTGGCTTGGGAAAAGCAAGATCAAGTCATTCATTTCATTTTAATGAACAGAAAACTCTTCAGACTCTACTTCCTTTCCTTAAAGGGAAAAAAAATGCTTGAACAGAATAACTACAATAGTCACTGTGACCTCAAACTGGGCTTATGTTTTGAGATACATAAAATCCAACTTGCAGAAAAAGTTTTGCCGGACCAATTTGGTGGCCTTCTATGATGAGGCTGCAGAACTGATATATAGGGGGGCAAAGCAGTTGACATCACCTACCTGGATTTGCTGAAAGCATTCAACAGTGTCCTGGATTCCTTCCTTGCCTCTAAACCGAGAGACACAAATCTGATGGATGAGCTACTTGGTAGATAAAGAATTGGCTGGATGGCCACACGCAAAGAGTTGTGGTCAACGGCTCAATGTCCAGCTGGAGACCAGTAACGAGTGGTGTCCC
>WYDI02019363.1:0-10626 GCA_009867235.2 Psittacus erithacus | reverse complement strand
CTCCGGGAGCCGAGGGGGGGGGGGGGCAGTGAGTGGGCTGTGTGGCAGGCCTAAACCACGACAGATGTAACAAAAAGGGGTGCCCCAACCAAGTGGTAACTACTAATTGCTTACAAAAATGTCTGCTCTATGCTTCTACTCTTCAGTCATCTGATACACATATCAATATCCTAGTCCTGTGTCCTAAGTTTGTTGAAGATCCCTGGTCCTTCCTGGGAAAATGAATTTAAGTAGACACAGACATAAAAATCTCAGAGTGAAGTGGAGGTAAGGTAGCCTGTGACAGATTAGGCTACTTTGGAAAAGAAGAGAAGGAAGCTTGGTTGGGGAAGTACATAAATGTGCCATACCCTTTGACCCTAGGAGCAGCTTTGCTGTCCTGGGACAACTCAGACTTATTGTAACTGAGTTTTTTTGAAAAGTTGAGGAAGGGCTAACAAGCTTTTAGTGCAGGAGAGAGACAGAGCCATGTATAGGCAGTCATCTTGTTCACATGCAGGGTACCAGCACTGCAATGCAGGATCAAGAAACAGGAAGTGTAGAGGAGGGAAGAGCAGTCTGAGGCCTAGAAAAATGGACGCTCTGAGAATTTGGGGTCCATGCTGCCAAAATAAAGTATGGGTATGCTGCCAGTGGACCTCATGCACAGAGTATGCTCAGCTTGCTATGCTGCAGTTTTCCTCTGGCTGGATTACCACTGTATCACACAAATGGTAAAAATATTTTCCTTCTGATTCCTGAACCTGGCTAAACAGGGAAGGATGAGACTCAGCTCTTGCAATTCAGAAATATTTATTGTAAATTCATTCTATTCTTTAAAAAATATTGAAGAGGACAGTGTTTAGTCAGTCCCTCTGATACCCAGTATTTTTTTATTTTCCTATTTTACCATTCAGTTTCATTTAATCAAATGAGAAGAATAGTCTGTTTCTTATTTTGTCTTTGTAACCAAGCCTTTCAAGTCAACAATGTAAAAACATGAAAAAAAGACCTTCCATCTCCCTAGACAGCTTACAGTCTGTATTCAAACAACTTGAAAGTCAGTCACTGAATTCTAAATAAATTCAGAAAAAGAGATTTCACTTAGAGGAAGTTATATTTTAGAAGAAGTCTAGAAATAGCGGCACTCACTGGGCAAATTTTTTATAAACCACCAAACAAAATCAGTTTTATCGCAGCTGTGGCAGTTGCATACATTAAAGAGAAAGGATCATTTAGTCTGAGCATTTTCGAACTGAAGACAACACTTTTTGAAACAGGGCTATCAGGCAAAGTTCAAACAATTTCCAATATTATAGAAAAGATGTCTTCAATGCATTATTTAAGTAGTAGGTAGGAAACAATCTTTTTAGGAGGTGTCAGTTAAAATATACCCAATTGTAGGAATGACAGTGCTTAAGGAAAACTTGGAAAGACTCTGTAAAAAGTGAAGAAAAGGAGATTTCATGTGAGGAACTTGCCACAGACAAGTAATATACTCCTAAGTCTCATTTTTAAAGACACTCACCTTTCTAAGTTGCCTGTTGTCCTTCAGTTCCAGAACTCTAAAGTCGTTTTTTTAAGAAAGAATAAAAGGGAGGAGTGTTTTTATGAACAAGTGCATAATAAATGTCTGCTACAGATTTCAAGGAGTGACACGTTAGACTGCATTTGAAGCATATTTATTGACTTCTTGAAAAAAAATCCAAAACCAAAACCAAGCTGTGGAGGTTGTGATTCATTACACTAGCAAAAGTACAATTAGAAATCAGGACTGTGCTAGTGATCTTGGATCTCTGCAAAGGTAATAAAGAAAGACAAAAAGCTGGAGAACTGCTCATCCCATTTATCTTAAACATTTGGCTATGATGGAATGAATTTCTTTTCATAGTGTCAGTATTTATCTTTTGGATGCTTCCTTCTCCTGTACCTTTGCAGCTCTAGTGATTCCAGTGCAGTCTATTTCTATTTAATGGCATTAACAAGTTCAGAATAATGGAAAGTATACTTATAAATCCTAAGTGTACTTATAAACACTTTATACAATTAGTAATTTTGCAAAGTAAATTTTTCCTTAACATATAGTAAAAAGGTATATGACAGATATGTATATACTTTTTAACTGGAAAATACATTTTGTTCTGTCTTTGGCATTTACTTAGCTGGTCTTGTGCACACAAATTGGTTTTGGGATTGCTCACATAAGTGACTACTATTTTTTAGAATCTTTGTGTGCTTCTCACACCTTAACTGATAGATAATCTTTTAGAAACAATAACTTTAAGACCAATGTATTTTCTCCTTTCCTTAGTATATCCAGTTGCCATCAAGCCAAATTGAAAGGGAGGGAAAGGTATGCAGTATATAAGCATGGTAAATGGCTATACAACCTTTTTAAACCAAATTATTTCATTGGTAGTAAAATACTAACCTTAAAATCATCTTGCTCAATGCCAAGATCCTCAAGTAATCCCATAAAAAAAGAGTTTATGTGATTTATGAAAAGAAAATAGACTGTGGAGTGTATGCTTTTATCTCTTCAGACAGTAATTAGGAGCATATTTTGTATTGCTGAGGTTCTTTCAAAGAAAGCTCTAAACCATGCAGCGCAGCAACCAACCTTTCTATGGCAAAAAAAGGTGCTGTTTTGTGGCTTATTAAACTTTCTTGGTAGATAACTATGAAAATATTTTTTACAGTTTTGAGGATGGCTTCTCATGTTTTACACTGCTAAAATGCACTTATTTTCCCTGAATATTTTTCTTCATTAAAAAGAAAGTACCGCAACAATAAAGTTAGACATTTATTTCAGATGTTATTATATCCATATCTTCCGTTACAATTTTCTGCACAATTTTTTTTGTGATCCCACAATTTTTAAGTTATTCTAGAAAGCACCGATAAAGCATTGAAGTACACATGCCCTTGTTTTACTAAGATGTAAAGAAAAAGTTTCTTTCTCAAGCTATATGGGAAGTTTTTGATAGAAAACAACCTAAATACAAACTCTTTGTTGGTGACATAACCATAGTGTCATAATGTGTTTAAAATATTATGTCCAGTTTTTCTTGTGAGATTTTCACTTCTTTTCAGACTGTTCCTACATGCATGCTATTAAGAGCATAAACTTTAAAACTGAGAATTCATACTTTATTGGAACTGTCCTCCATGTGGCTCTGCTTATAAATTGTGCTCTGGTAATAAGTAATGAGGACCATGAGTACAAGTAGAGTCTTAGAAATATTCATCTTCAGAGGGCTTAGAAGAGTTCTCAGTGGCCCAAACATGTAACTGCTATGAGAAAAGAGAGAGACCAGGCCTTTGTATACCATGGATCTGGCCAACTAGAAAGGAGATGGATGAAAAACACTTTTAGGAATAATATATGTGTATATATGTAATATGTGTAATATAATATGTGTATTACTTTCTGAAAAAAGATTTGTCAAAAGTTTATTTGAAGCAGTAGACTGCCTGAAAACCGCAAAAACTGGTACTGGAGCCCATGTTGAACCATCAGGAATTAGTGAAAAAGAAAATCTAGACTACATCAAAATACTTATCCCTTTGTTCCCAAAGTTTGCAATGATGAGCTTCAAATACTGTAAAGAAATATTGATCACACTGGAAAATGAATGGGTGCAAAAATGCGGTAATTTTGGTGCAATGAAAATGCAGAGAACTAAAGAACAGTGAAATGTATGAACAAATGAGTATATTTAAATATCAGCATCTAATTGGCTCATACAGATTCACTTTATAGCCAATCAAGTGAAAAAAAAAAAAAAAGGCACTTTCAGGGACAGTAGATGTCATCCTAAAATAAATGTGAAAAACGTATCAAGTAAACTAGCATTCTGTTGCTGCATTTAATATATGTTTCTATAAGCAGCACCTAACTTAGGTATGATGTGCACTGGAAAGTGAGACCCAGCTGAAGATTAAGAACCTCAGATTTGTATATCTGCACAGAGGTTCTCATTAGTACTGTGGCTGGAGCTTGGAAAATCATTTGTCTTATTACTAAGCAGACTATAACAGAGTAATTAACTTGTTTGAAAGGAATTATTTAGTGCTTCTTGAGCTGCTGTGGGTTTTCCAGAATATTCATATAGGGCTTACAGTTATAAAAAGAAAATATAGCAGACAAAAGCCTCTAGGAACATCAGTTAAAGATAATATTGAGTGACCAAGACCAATTGAAATTACACTAAATGCTCATGTTTAGCAAACAGAATCATGGCTTTAGTGGAGAATGGCTGAACATCCACTCTAGGACATGACTAACTTTTGATTCGAAATTCAATTCAGTTGTTAATCCAAAGGCACAAAATGCCATTTGAAAAGTCCTACAGCTTCTGGTTTTCATCTGCCTTTCCAACAAGGCATCCACACTCCATTAAGTCTTGAGCTGTATCTGCCAGTCCTGTGTAGACTCACGCGCACATCACACAGGTATAGATGCTTTCAGACAAACATCTCTGTTTGAATGCCTTTATCTTGAACTGTATCCTACCACAGACATCTAAAGTTTGGCGAGATTATTGACATTGTCCTGTATCTTTCCTTCTTTGTTACAGTTACTTCTGAAGTACCAAATCGTCTGACAAATCTGGATGAAACATCTGACCAATGTGAATGCAATTACCTCTAAAGTCTACCAAGATCAATGCTGCTTTCAGATGAGAGTATATGAGGAGGCTGATTAAAAGGGGAATGGGGTCAAATTTGTTTAAATAGGCTTAATTTCAGTAATCTATCATTTGCCTTTCCCTTAACTCCTCTTTTGAATGAGTGAGTCAAAATGAATCTGATTATTTCTTTTCCTAGAAAAATTTTCAAGACTCACTATGTTTCATAGGTTATGAAATTGACCTATGCTCATTTTTTTCTAATGTTCTGCAGAACATTTTAATGCTATATCTTAAATATTTGGGAGTGCATCTTTAGATTTTCATTTTATTTTAATGCAAATTTAGGGTCCAGCTGAAAGACTATTAATTCAATTTCAGCTCATGAAAATCTGCAAATATATGTCTAATTTGAATCCTGCCTTTAAATCTCATTATTTTTAGTAGTATTTATGCATACTTGTGTGCTTCAGGATGTAATTCCTAAATGCAATTTCTACTGAACATACAAAAATAGTCTCCTAATGTCTTTCCTCTTCCAAGTTTATATTCTGTTGTGTAAGCATTTTCACTGGAAAAAAAAAATATGTATGCAGATGACTAATTTTATTGGTTTTGCATTAATTATTTCAGGCATAAGAACTTAGGCTAAATTGCAGGTGCAGGTTGAAAGAAATAAGTTATTGTACAGATATGAAGCTGAAACGAGAAACAATTAGTTCTGAATTGTACTAAGAATTCAGGGTGTGAGAACATGCAGAGTGTTGGTGAACTGCATCCTCACACTGCTTGTGCTCCCTGTATTGTACGAAGGCGCCTGATGCACACTGCTGTGCTCAGTAGTACGATCCTCTGGTCAGCCAAAACAGCGTTATATCAGTTGAGTCAGTTTTGTGCTCGAAAAGTCGTGGAAAGATGCCACAGAATAAACCTCAACACTGTCATAAACGTCAACCTTTTTATTTTAGATAAAAACCAAGGGAATTGTAAGATCTATGTGGTCTAAATTGCGTCTAAGAAAATATGGTGCCTAAAATATGTAGCTTAAATATAATGCCTGCATTTTTTGTTGTTAGAGCTCATGTTAAACTTACTGAAAAATAGTCTTGTGATTAATTCAAAACATTGATGTTGCACTTATTTACCTAGAAAAATAGTGAATATCCAGCCCCCACTTCACCTGTTGTTTTCTGATACATCTCAATATATTTTTCCTAAATTCACCATCAAGATAATCTGTAAGTATAAAGCAGATCCTGAATGCCTTGTGTACTGTTTGTAAAACATCTCTCCTTTGTCCTGTAGGTCTGACAATTTTTGTTCATTGCTTATTTTAGGTTGCCATTGTGATATATTCAGAATTCAATTTACCTCATTTCCCCAGAGAAAAAATCACAACAGATATTAAATGTATTGTGAGTATTTTTTACTCTTTAGTACAGCATGGCTATGTTCTCTGAAATAATTACGGAAATGTGAGCTTTGCCTCTATTTTTTGATGGATGTTTAAATTTTAGTAATCCCAGACTGCACATAATAACTTTACATTCCCTTTAAAACCAATGGGGGAAAGACATCTCAAACAGTGGCTCATTTGACCTTGTCCAAATCTTTATTTCAGGAAGATACATATCTTCCTTTAAGTGCCAATTTCTCTCAATTAGCTATCAAAAGAACTAGTGTTAATAGCTGAGAGGCATATGTCTACTTTCAGTCATGCCAATCCCAGCTTAGCTGTCTAGTGCAATTTATTTTTTTATTCATCCTTTTCCCTTTAGTATTCAATGGTTCACACTTTTTTGCTGCAATTTACAATTGGATAAATAAATAAATAAAATCCTTCACATAGAATTCCACAGGCAAAAGGAATAACATATTAAAAAAATGACAAAGGACCCTATCTGCCTTACTGGACAGATCATTTAACCCGCATGCGCTTAATTTTGCAGTGTGTGAAAAGGAATGACATATTTGCACAGTAAATAAACATTCTTAATCTTTTAGTAGGTTTGTGCCAAAGTAGCCAATTTAAAAATGAATAAAGTATATAGATTCCTTTACTAAATAAGAACTATGCAGCTCTTTAGGCTGCCTGTTGCATTACTGCATGCTCCTTCTTACAGAACTCATACATTTCAGTTTCCTCTTTTTTGTTGTTGTTGATAAAAGAAGTATGTTCCATTTACATGTTCTATATATTCCACATTCCTTTTACATAATTACACATTTTGCATATTTTCAAAATGCTAGTAGTATATTAACATCTGCCTTCAACAGGGATGGTGTGACATGCACAAGGTAGGATACTACCTGTATTTTGAACATATCCCCACTTTTCTGTAAGGAAGACAAAGCCCTCAAGTGTAGTTGTTCGTGTCCTAGACCCACATGTAAGCCAAATTCCCCAGCCCAAGCTGCCACCCCAGAAAGAGGAGGAGACTCATGGAGGACAACAAAGAACATGCAAATTTTCCAAACTCCAGGGTAACACTACCTAGGGAGTTGTGGGAAAGGGTCCACAACGGAAGAACCCAGATGGATGAGACATGCATGTTTGTATGTCACTCCTGAGAGCCTAGGGGATTCAGCAGCAGGAGTTCTGCAGACAGAGATAAGCAGCAAATAACAAGGCAGCATCTACATCCCATTGCTGCTTCTCTGAGCCATTCATCCCTCAAGTAATTTAATAAGCATTCCATTAAGAAAAAGTGGATGCCTATGATTCTCTGCTACAAGTCATAGCACACAAAGCTTCAAAGAAGGCTCATAATGATTTTTTTTGTGCAATACTATAATCTCTCATACGTGCTTTTTTTTGTACAAGAAAAGCCAAGAAGGGAAAAGATGCTTTTAATAAGACTAGTGCAGCAGATATTTTTTATGAAACCTGTATTTTATCAGGTATGGATTACATCTTTAAAACAAAAGTGTCACTGGCACCAATCATTCTGAAACATTATTAAAAATCTCTGGGTTGCTCCCAGTTCTGCCTCTGAGGTTTCATTTCGGCTGTGAAACTTTATCTGTTCAGTGATACCTTTTTCAGGACGTTTGACTGTCAAAAGAATACATTGAAGATTTGATTTGATTTATCATTTCTTTTTGTAAGTGTTCATTTTGTAGGGTTTTATTAGTAAATCACCTCCAAGAGTAATGCTTACAGATACTGAAACTGAAATTATCCAAGCTTTTATCCATTTAAAATCAAAACATTTATTTTTACTTCAGGATGTCTAAGAAAAATATTTCTTTCTAGTTATGATGAACAGAGGAACCTCTTACTTTTAAACATGAGCTCATTCATTCCCTCCTTCTCTCATTAATATATATATTATTACTATAAATAAGAGATAAGAAGACTAAATAGACAAAAGAGTGGTGTTTCTCTTCTTCCCATTCTTAATACATTCATAAAGAAAGCTGTAGAAAGCGGATAAATTCTCTTTGGAAACTTCATATTGAGATTTTTTTTTTTTCTTTTGTGGCTGAATGAATGATAGTTTTAACAGACTATGAACTAGAACTATGTGCAATACTATGCTTTATGAATTCTTTCTTGGTGATGTCAGTGTTACAAATGCACATTACTACTATGTTGTAACACAAAAGAATCTAGAGATAGGCAAAGAAATTATGAAGAATCATTAAAAAAAAAAAAAGAAGAACTTAAACTTGATTTTCAAGTAAAAAACAGGAGAAATAAGGAAATAAGGGGGTTCCCTGCACCAGGAAGACTTTGTGTAGTTCAGCAAAAACCAGGAACCTGAGAAATGTCAAGTCTTGCTTTTTTAAAGAGGGTGGTTGCATCTAGACTCACTACTAACTTCAAGCCACAAAATGGGGGAGTGCTACTTGGAATGTGCAAGTACCAGTCAGGCACCAGCCTCACAATTGAATTGTCCAACTGATGTAGTTACAGTGCTTGGAGACCTGCCTTGGCATTGTGCAGTTTCCTAATATATGAGTATCCAACACATCCCTGTGCTTCCACAGGAGGAGCAATGTTTTGTATGTGTCAGAGAAATTCCTTTCCAAAGCCCAGCCACCTATTCCTGTGTAGTGACAGTTTGCAACCTGACAGGAAACATTAGCTAGACTGGATTTCAAAATTGTCCTCCAAGTTGGCGATTCAGAGATGTCACCATATACTACTTGATTCAGTTTAACTCGATCCCAATTATGCCTCCTCCAACCATGTTTGTCTGCTGCCCAAAGCAACTAGACAGGCTTAATCATAACTCATGACACTTGGGGTTGTAAGTCGATGTTTTGAGTTTTGGAATGTTTTGAGGTTTTTTTGTTTTGTTTTTTTTTCCCTTTGATTGTTTTATGAAACTAAATATCCTGTGTCTTCATGAGAACCTGAAACAAACTTTATTTTTTAAGGTTTGTTTGTCTGCTTGCTTCCCAAGTCCCCCTAATATTGGCATTTATAAAGGTACTAGACAGTTCTGATGCATACTCTCACCCTTGGATATATATACATAGACCTCCACCACGCAGACCCAAGTGTCTGTAGCTCTACTGAATGAACAATTCTGTTGCTCCAACACCAGGTATTAAACTGCCATGCACTATAAGTGTGGTATAGTACATTAAAGGAAACTGGTGCCAATTACATTCTAAGCCTGGGTTTGGAATAGCAGAAAACTGGGTGCTCCCTGGTGACCAATGGAGTTCTTCCTGCAGTGGTGCAGGTCAGACACATGTGGGCAAGATCAATCATCCTTCTCTGTGCATCTAAACCTGGTAACACCTACCTTCAGCGGGAATATAAAAAATGTATCACTTGCAAGTAGCAATGCTTAAATGCAGTGTATCAAAGAAAGTGAAAATGTCAACCTGAAACCCTGTAGAATGATAATATGATGCTTACAGTATGGGCCATTAAGGGTGTCATAGAAATCCAGCTAGAAGTGATCCAGAGTAATAATCATGTGTTTTTTTCATGTTTGTGACAACAGATAAAACATTTCTTAACTGTGGTTCTGTAGCTTAATAGTAAAAAGACTTTTTATTATTGAATTTAAACCAGTGAAAAAAAGTTTCATTATAACAAAAAGCATATTAAACACTCAAAAAAATGATAAAATTATAGGTCATTCATTAAAAGGCTTTTTTTGTGTGTTTAGTTTAGAAAAATAGAAAAAATATTTACATTGTTTCTCTGAATCTTATTTCAGGATCTTTTCAGTATTTTTTCTCCTGTAGCTTTTATATCCACCATTATATGTTTTTGAATACTGTCTGTGGAATGGATTCAGGAAAACTTTCAAAAGCTATTGGCTTTGGCTTTCAGGTGGCACAAAACTATGAATTATGTGGTACAGAGTACTCTTCAGCAGCTCACATGAGCATTTAACACTGGATTGCACAGACTCATAGCAAAGATATGGTAAAGAACAATATGTTTCTTTCCTTTGCAACGGATTTTTCAGTCTTTAATATCTTTAGCTGAGCTTGTGTATCTCATACACATAGATTATTGATTAAGGTTTACAAAGTATAAGCTACTGGATGCATTTTCAGTGCTTAAATGGCACTGAAAGCTATAAATTTCTTAAGAAAGCTCTTAGACAAAACTTTTTAACACAAGCTTCAAGATGGTAAGAAAGACAGATATGAGCATACTATGACTGATGACAATAAAAAAACAGTAGCATGCTGGGAATTGTGATATGATAAGAAATTTTACACAGTTAATTGATTTTCTAGCATGTAACTTGCAAATAAAGATATGACCAAAATATTTAGTTCAACTTAAAATATTTCATAATGGCAGATAGAATCATAGAACAGATAGGGTTGGAAAGGACCTTAAGATCATCTAGTTCCAACCCTCCTGCCGTGGGAAGGGACACCTTTCCATAAACCAACAGTCTGTCCAACCTGGCCTTGAACATCGCCAGGGATGGAGCATTCACAACTTCTCTGGGCAACCCATTCCAGTGCCTCACCACCCTCACAGTGAAGAACTTTTTCTTTATATCCAATCTAAACTTCCCCTGTTTAAGCT
>WYDI02019362.1:0-37011 GCA_009867235.2 Psittacus erithacus | reverse complement strand
AGCTTAAACCACAACAGTTCTTTTGGCGCCCAACGTGGGGCACGAAGGGTTGAGATAACGACAGATCTGACCAGAGTGTGTCTAATTGTATTCATGATAAGCATTCATTGTTTTGGTGAATAAGCTTACAAATAAACTTAAACCACAACACATGCGTTTGAGCAAGAGCAGCTGATCTTACAGAAATCAATTATCTGTAGAGTCACTTGGCAGGAAACCTTGGAGGTCACCTAGCCCAGCCTACCACAAATGTGGCACCAGCATGAGGTTAGCCTCATAGCACACCAGCACTAACCAGGTGAGTTTAGCCATAGCTTTGTCTAACCACATCTTGAAAATCACCAGTGTTGGAGATTCCTCAATATCATCTCCCAATGTTGCACATTTCATTCGTGTGAATTAATTTTTTTTATCCTAATATTTGACTTGAACCTCCAAACCCTTCAAAGTCTGTCTTGCAGACAGGGCTCAGATGCAAAACTCTGAAGCAGAAATAAAGTCATCTGACTTTTTTTTTTTTACTGGCACTATGTTAGTATTGTGTGGCAGGCACATAAATTTTATGTTGTTTCATTTATTTGTGATGTATTATAGTCTGTTTTCTTGTTTTTCTAAAACAAAAATAAGAATATCAGAATCATCATGATGCATTCTGTTCTAGAGGAGCTGAAAATATTTTGTTTATGAATCAGATATAAATCTTCATGCCTCCAACTTGGGAGAGCTGCTCAGTTAAAATCAGAGTTTGAACTCAACTGGTCGGATAAATACTCAATAAGGCAACTCTTCTGTGAGTACAATATATCAGAAAGATGGGTGATCACTGTCAAGTTGTACTGAAATAAAACATAGAAAAGGATCATAGAATCATTTAGGTCAGAAAAGACCTTTATAATCATCAAGTCCAACTGTTAACCTAGCATTGCTAAGTCTACCACTAAATCATGTCCCTAAGTGCCATGTCTACACGTCTTTTAAGTACTTCCAGGGATAATGACTCCATCACTTCTCTAGGAAGCCTGTTCCAGTGCTTGACTACCCTTTTGGTGAAGAAATTTTTCCTAACATCCTATCTAAACTTCCCCTGGTACAACTTGAGTCTGTTTCCTCTTGTCCTATCACTTGTTACTTGGGAGAAGAGATTGACCCCTGCCTCACTATAACCCATATTCTAGTAGTTGTAGAGAGCGATAAGGTCTCCTCTGAGCCTCCTTTTCTCCAGAATAAGCAACCCCAGTTTCCTCAGAGGTTGTCCATAAGACTTATTCTTTAGACCCTTCACCAGCTTCATTGGCCTTCTTTGGACTTGCTCCAGCACCTCAGTGTCTTGTGGTGAACTGCACACAGTATCTGAGGGGTGGCCTCACCAAAGTTGAGTACATGAGGACGATCGCTTCCTTATTCTTGTTGGCCACATTATTTCTGGTACAAGCCAGGATGCTGTTGGCCTACTCAGCTGCCATGAACATGACACAAGCTGGCTCAGGTTCATGGCTGTTGACCAACACCCCCAGGTCCTTTTCCTTGATGCAGTTTTCCATGTACTTTTCCCTGAGCCTGTAACATTGAATGAGGTTGTTGTGACCCAAGTGAAGGACCCTTCACTCTAGCCTTGTTAATTCTCATACAGGTGGACTGGGCCATCAATCCAGCCTGTCTAGATCCCTTTGTAGAACCTTCCAACCCTCAGAAAGATCAACAGTCCTGCCCAACTTGGTGTCATTTGCAAACTGGTTGAGGGTGCACTCAATCCCCTGGTCCAGATCTCTGATACAGATATTAAACAGAACTGCCCAAATACTGCTCCCTGATGAGCATCAATTGTAACCAGCCACTAACTGGATTTCACTCCATTCTCTAACACTCTTTGGACCCAGCCATATTTTTACCCAGAGAAGAGTATGCCCGTCCAAGACATGTCAGTATGAGTACATAAAAGATTCAAAAATACATATTTGGAAATGTCACAGGAATATAAAATGCTTCAGTGATTTAGCCAAAAACTTTCACGTTCTCTAGCTTTTCAATAAGTGTGGGTATTTCCAAGGAAAATGAAAGCACTTTATTTAGGATATTAATCAAATGCCTAGCAAATACTTGGGTAAAAATCAGTATTACCAAAAACATAAAATTCAGGGACCTCAAACAATTCAGTATGGTTTATAATAATAAAATGAGAAATTATACAGCTAGAAATAAGATGCCTTTTGATGATGGCAAAATTTATCTCTTCACGCTTTTGCTGATTTTTGTAATGATCACTAGAGTTTAGAAATCTGTGCGATGAATGAAATACATTTTGACTATTGTGTTGTGATAAATCAAAGCTCACTTTAAAATGCAATTCAGAAAGCTAATATTATTTCATTTTCAATCAAGGCAATCTTCAGCAACCTTTTAAAAATGAGATAAGCATATTTTAAGCAAATCATAGCGAGTAAACATTACCAACTGGAAATGTCATGCTAGACTTGCTCTGCTAGCTAAAGCTGTAGAAGGAACAAAACAGTTTAAAAGAACCTCCCATTGCTACTTTTTCAACAGCGAAACTATAAATCCTACCCCTTACCAGGCTTTTGGATGTAAAACTGGTAACTTAAAAAATATATTTATTCCATCTTAGTGCTTTCTGTTCATTTCTCTGTCATTCCAGATGGATATCATCCTTTTATGGAAAAACAATGGCAGTTTTCATGTCAGTAGTGGAATACTCAGAACTATGATTGATATTGTGTCCATAAAAATCTCTCAGCTCTGCATATTATATCAATGAGCTGCAGGACAGAATCAGACTAAATTAGTATGGTGTCATTAACATGTCCCATTCCAATGGTCAGAAAGATCTGACCTGCATGTTAAAATGGAATGGAAAAGTGAAGTGTATGAATATCTATTTACGGTAGTGGAAAAGACTGAAAGTAGGGCAAGGTCATTTTGTTCATAGAAAGAGGAGTGTGAGGAAATACATCTCAAGGCTAGACAGGAGACTCTGAACTGGCACATGCTCCCTGCCAAGCTGGGATGCATTAAGCATTTAGACTCAGCTCCTCTTGCCCAGTTTTCTATCCTGTATATCTGTCACATGAAGTGTTATTTTTGGAGGTAGCTCTATGTATTTGTGTAATGAAACTTTTCTTTAAAGTTTGAATTAGCTGGCACTTTTTAGACTTCATCTTATTTTTTAACTCTGCACATATTTTTACACATATGTTTTTCAGCTTTCTCAGACAACATGAGCACTATTGGAAAGTGATTATGGGCATGAGCTGAAAGGGCATGTTAGGTAATGACTTGCACATATACATGTTCCCAAATTCACTACTGTTACACAAGTTAACTCTGAATTTAAAGTTACCCAGGTCAGACAAGCTGCTAAAGATCACTAACCAGAAGATTATGCATTAGCAATAACATAATAAAATGTTTGAAAGCATATGAAGAGAATAGGGTATTTGCTTTGTCAGTACCAAAACTGTCCATGATGCACTGATTGCTCACAAGGGCCTTAAGTAAAAAGAGCAAAAACCGTAATGCTAGCATTAAAGGATAGGCCAAATCCTCACATTATGCTGAGGTTTTGATCTCATAGGAATTCAGCCTTTGGGTATGTGAGGATAACTTTTTAATATGCAATCTGAAGAGAAAACAAAGTATATGAAACGAGATAGGAAGAAGGGTCAGTGATAATTAGTATCCCCATGAGAAAATAAATTTGTTAAAGCCTGAAGACATTTTCTTTTGATTATTTGGAAAAGTTATGCTTCACAATCTATTTCTGCAGTCTTCTTTTTCTTAGATTCAAAGTTTGTTCATTTAAACTGTTTTAAGGAAAGATAGTGTAATGAATGTTTAGTCTTGTCTGCTAGTGGCATTCAGTCTTCTGTTAATTTTATTAATTAACTCAGGTATGGGAGTACTGCTTTACAAAAGCCCACAAAGAAGCAGAAATAAGAATAGTTGAAACCAGCACACATGTGCTTTTTTGAAATATGGTTGATTTGAAAAAGTTAGAAAAATCAAGATTTGAAGAAATCAGGAGCAGATGACACGCTCTTGAACTGACAAGTTCATAAATGGTCTCAGTCCACTGGCAGCAAAGCATGTGAGGAAGAAAGCAAGCACTGGAGTTCAGTGAAATGGGTGCAACAGAAAGGAAGAGAGGGAACGGGGAGCCTGACACAGGGCAGCAGGGAGGAAGGAAAGCAGATCAGTGTTGTAATGATATAGCAGTTTGCTTTAATTAAACCCAAATGGGCATAGTGATCAAAATAGACTTAAATTCCACTCTCCTTTCTTATCCTCTTTTTCTTTTTTTTTCCAGATCTTAAGCCAAGAGGAATGAAGGATCTCCTGAGTTTGACATCCGAATTGCATATATCATGTAATCAGAGGATAACGGGATTCATATCTAAAGGGTCACTTCCTTTTCATTCTAATTTTCCTTGGTTTTGTTGGAGCAGCACAGGCCCTTCTGCCTAGGTGGTTTTTGGCCACTTACCTTCTCACTGTTTTGATATGCAGTTTCTTTGTTTGAAATGGAATAATGTTGAGAACGTTTCCACTTTCAGAAAACTCTTCCATGCATTAATCTTTGTATTATGGGCACAGAACTCCTGCTTAATAAATGGAGCCATGTGCTGTTGCAAAGGTAGCATCAAGGGGCCTCATTTCACTGGAGCTTGCCACAGCCACAGACTGCCAGAGTGTAAGGCTAACCCTCCTGCCTCCATTCCACTGTCAGCAGCAAAAAACTGCAGTCTTTCTGATTCATTCTGCTCTGGTTTGGGATCTCCAAGCAAACTGTTTATTGGATGTACTCTTAAATGTTGTCCAGTTTCTCTCTGATACCAAGAGTACATCAGTAATTAGCTAAATATATCTGATCCTAAGCAACATTTTAGCAGAGTCCTGTGGCAGTACCTTGTCACTCCTGAGCTTTTTGTTTTCCGGAGTAGATCAGACAGATCCATCTAATTTCCTTGTGATTTACAAGGCCCCATTTTGCCAGTGCTGGGACCACTTTTTGTTTTAACCTGTCTTCTCTAGGTCTTTAATTGAGAGTAGGGTTTAAAATACATTTTATGGAAAATACAATTAATTTTAGATGTTACAAAGGGAAAAAAAAATAAAAAAATAAAAATACCCCCCCCCAAACCCCCAAGAAACTGCAAAAACCCTAAAACCTTAGTGAACAGTATTAACAAATGTTCTGCATAGCTGTCCTACAGCTGGGCAGAATTAGGCAATTTTATTTGAAAGTAATACTTGGCAATTAAAAAGTTCAACTTCTTTGGACATTTTCTTCCAGCATAGTTCCAGTGCTGCTTTCTTATTGTTATAACTAACGTCAAATTGCTAAAGAATATAAAGTTTATTTCAGGAAATTAATTCTACAGTTAAGAAGTTCCTTATAGTCTTGTTAATGACAGCTTAGATCCAGTTTTGGATTTTTGATTACTTTTGGCTATGCTTTTGCAGAATCATTGGTCTTGTTTTAATGCTAGTTACGACAGCTACCTTGAACACAGCCGCAAAGCGCTGCAAAGATCCACTGTTAATTGCAATATCTGGCCACCTTGTAAAAGAAGCTCAGAAGTGTTTGAATGGCTCTAACAACAGCAAAAATATATCTGTTTGATAAGAGTCCAGGCTGTAGTGGACAGCTCACACCACTGAAAATTTCAGGGAGAGATACCGGCTTTTCAAGCTATGCAACAAAAAGTGGTAAGTGCTTCCCAGGCTTTGAAACTGTGCAAGCCGCCTCTCCCTTGTGTGTCCTTCCTGCGCTATGTGGAGCATGCATCAAAAACAGGGATTTTATTACTCCAGTGAGTCACTGGCCTGTAGGTATCAGCCTGCATGTCAAGAATTATGAGTTTGTTTTCCTTTGCATATTTGCATATTTGGAGAACTGTGAGCATATGTCAACTGTAATCTAATGGAAAACTTTCCATGCACATCGCTTCTTACAATATGATTTGTAATGGAAATGTTGCTATAGCAACATTAGTTTCTAACCAGCTGGTAATTTTATAATTCAACATCATGGGTTACTACATAGCATAGTGGATGAAATACCATCATCAGTAAATATTTATGCAGAAAGAAAATAGGAAATTATATGCTACTGCACACATATCACTGATGTTATATATATAAATATATGCATGTATACACATAGATGTTAACATATGGGAGGAGGGATGTTTATGAAACTTGAGTAAACAATTTCAGCACTTAATTCCCATTTTTTTTAATGTAGTGTATGCAGGTGGGGCTTGATGCCTTGGTGGATTTAGGCATCAATAAAAAAGCAAACTTTCTGATTCACTGTGGAACCCAAGGCCTGCAGTAAAATACTTTGGCATCCTTATGGCACAGGTAGGAAAATGGATAGCAAAGTGTCCTGGGTTCAGCAGTAGCAGTCATTTTTCTTCTTCTTAGTAGCTGGTGCAGCGCTGTGGTTTTGACTTTCGGTGTGGGAACAGTGCTGATAACACCGATGTTTTTAGCTATTGCTTAGAATGTTTAATCTGACCAAGGATATTCTGAGCCTTATGCTCTGCCAGGGAAGAAGGGAAGCCAGGAGGAAGCAGAGACAGGACACCTGACCAAAACTAGCCAAACAGGTATTCCATACCACAGCACGTCATGCCCAGGATGTAACGGGCAGTTACCCAGAAGGGCTAGAGATTCTTCTGGGGTGGGGCTGGGTATCGGTTGGTGGTGAGCCGTTGTATTTTCTTCTCTTGTTATTTCCTTTATCATTATTATTATTGGTGGCAGCAGCAGTGGTTTGTGTTATACCTTAGTTACTGGACTGTTCTTATCTCAACCTGTGGGAGTTGTATTCTTTCGATTCTCTTCCCCATCCCTCTGGGAGCCGAGGGAGGAAGGGGGAGGGACACTGAGTGGGCTGCATGGCAGGCTTTAAACCACGACACAAAGGAACCAACAAAATTTGTCATAAAATAAAGCACAAAGTTTGAATGTGTTTTAAATATTTTGTGGGGTTTTTTGGTGTTGTGGTGAGGTGGCCCTGACTAGAAGCTAAGCTCCCATTCAGTCATTTGCCCACTTCCCTGTAGTGGGACGGGGGAGAGAATTGGAAGGGCAAAAGCAGGAAAAACTCTTCCAGTTGTGTCTCCTCACAGATTCTTACTCATGCCTAGTCAGTGGTGGGGTAGAAGGCTTCGCCACTGTGCAAGCACTTCTCGACAATGGCTAAAACACTGCTGCATTTTCAACACTGTTTTGGTCACAAATCCAAAACACAGCACCATACAGGCTACTATAAATAAAGTTAACTCCATCCCAGTCAGACCCAATAAAGATGTTTAGGTACTTTCCCCATGACACTGATTTCTGTGATACGCAGGCCTGAGCCTATTCCTGGAGGTCCAGTGTCCTTTTTCCAAATCAGACCAGAAGTATCCATGCATTTCTCAAAAATCAACCTGTGCAGAGAGTTTTTAAGATAACAGTGGATGAGTTTTTAACCCCTATTATAGCTGAAGAGAACTGTGTACAGTGCACTTGTGAGGAAACCAGTGTGAAAATCCACCCATCACACAACCACAGTCAAGAGGCAGGATGCATGGAAGAATTAAGATCCCTATTAGATTTGTAATCTGGTGATGCAAGAAAGTCATTTCAGGTATTTAGTGATATACTTACTTAGTTTCTCGCATTACCTAAAATGGAAGTGAATAGATTAGGAAACTTTGTGAAGCCTGAAGGTCTATTTTCTGTAATTGCTGTAAGGAACTGAGTAGGTGAATTGTAAAACCCAAGGTGCCCCTGACAGCAGACTTCTAGAAATTGCTTATTTAAGATATTGATTGTTAAGCCACAAAGTCGTCCTTATGTAAGGAAGTGGTAGACAGAGTCTGTTTTCCATGTAAAATAAAAGACTGGATGAGTAGGAGTAGCGATGTTGTAGAATTGAATTTCTGCACATATAAACAAGGCAACTTTGAAGGGTAAGATCATGGCTTCTATTTAGCTAACATGCATTTTGAAAAAGCAATTAAGTTATTATTCCACAAGACTTCTTTGGATCTCAAACACAAGCAGTAGCATTCAAGTTTGGTGGAGTTGGTGAGCAATTCTTTCGAAGTCTAACTTCAGCTGAGCAGAGAGCTTGAGGCAACATAGGAGCCAGCTCTGTAGCTTGCCCTGCTGGGGGAAACAGTTTCAGACAACCTGTGCCCTGTGTGATGGATCTCAAACATCTGTCTGGGCAGGCGCTGACAGCAGGTGTTGGACTGGGGCTCTGCGGCCCTTCAAAGTGCAGTGAAGTACTTTTGAATGCAACTCATTATTGTGAATTGCTTTTAGCTTCACAGAAAGATCTGATCTTTACTCAAATTTTAATTACTGTGACTTTGTTTATGAGAAACATCTGTGTTTATCACTGAGAAACAAGCTCTGCTTTGAGCTATAAACCGCAAAAAAACCTTTAACTGTGGAACTTCCAAAGTGAATTAAAGTGCATGGGAAAGAATAATTACTTAGCTCTGGATTTATATCTGCTCTGGACTAGTTTATCTACTACATATGGTAGACTAAGGACATCTTTGGATTTTTTTTTTTTTAAGTAAAGTTTTAGTATATTTTTAAGTGTATATGGAGAGAAGGAATGTTTAATCTCACTTAACTTCAGCTGCAAGAAAGTAAGGCACCCAGCCTCCTCTGTGGTCAGTAGAGAGAAATGCTCCTTTGACTTGTGATTTATTCCCTCTGCACTGGATGCAAATACTTAGAGAGAGGAGATCTCTGACTCCTGGAGCTTGGTTTTGAGGGTAGGTAAAAAGCATAAAGTCAGTTGAAGCCCACTGTAAAAGCACAGATGTAACTTTCATCTTCTTAATGTCTCTTCTATGGAACTGATCTCTTTTCCTGACTTGCATACATCCAGCTGTGCTTATCTCAGGAAAAAGGACCATTGAAGAAAGTAATTTATTTAACAATGAAAGTTATGAATACAGTGGTTCTAAGACATTGAAAGAAATGAAAAAAACCAAGTACTGTTCTGAAATCCTGATTCATAAATATATGCTATTCAAACGTCTCTAGACTTTCTTGAAGAAAAATGTGGTTGTATTGTACTATCTTCTTAGCACTATTGAATGATAGTTGAATCAGGATGAAATTTCACTATTATATATATGTTATTACTAAGTTTTGGGAAGATTTCTTTCCCAATCCCATCAAGGTGTTTGCATGCATATACGCGAAGTCCTTTGATTCCTCATCCTCATCTAGGCTGGACAAGAAGTAGAAACAAATAATATACACAAGATTATGTATTAATTAATATGCAACAAAACAAAGATATGATGACAGCATGCACCGCCATCCCTGTGTAAAAGTTATCAATGGGGAGCATTAATAATGACCCACATATTTTTGCATGTACTAGCAATCAGGTTTCAAAATCTACAAATGCTATTTTGATCCTACTTTAAGCTGAAACATTTGCATCTTCATACCTATTAGCTACCTGAACAAGGTACAATATGCTGGTGTACACCAAAATTGCACCTTTCCTTTATAGATATAATATTAATATACAAAACCCAGAAAGACCTCGATTTTCTTCACCCCAGTTATTCATGAATATGAGTCAAGCTCTCCAAATCATGGGATTCCTTTAAATATCATCAGTTCTAAAGATAAGATATTCTGGGCTGTTTTCCTGCCTTTCTATTTTTCTAGCACTAGAATCTGTATTTCTAGATTTCTGTTTAATCAGGAGAGGAGAAATGAACTGCTACTTTTTATGAGCACTGAGATATGCAATTGCATCACGTTAAGGACCTGTGACTATATCGCAGGAGGTTCGGGAGATGTTTAATATCTGATTTCAAAGAATGGTGAGTCTAATAGACTGAAAATTTGGTTAACCTAAATAAATTGCAGGTGAATGATAAAATCCTGGATATAATTACCTTTTAAAATTATGAATTTCACAGAACAGCAATCTAATAATGGTTTTGTATATTAATATAAATTCTTACTCTGTTATCTTTCAAATCAACCTTTAACTATGCTTTGATTTAGATATATTTGTTAAGGTGTATTTTGAAACATGTGACCAGTTCAGCATTCACTGGATTATACTGGGGTTATAAATGATTGATTGTACTGCTTTAATCAACACTCACTCTCTTCCTGTAAGGAGACTGTGGCATAAAGCTAGAATGGACATTAGAGAGATAAGGAAAGAATTTAATATAAACTGTAATCACAGGATGTGGTAAGGAATATGGATGCCCCAAAACAGAGTCCACATCTGTTCAGGAAATAATGGCAGCAAGAGAGGAAGGGAGAGGGGGAAGGAGAGAGAGAGAGGGAAAGAGAAGAATTAAGGAGTGCTTCCCTAGTTACTTTAACAGGAAACTCTGGATCTGTTTTTGTTGTTAATTCAGGAAGTGCTGATATATAAGGAGCTGTGACAGAACTTTAAACAAGAGAGAGGGAGAGCTGATTTTTGTAGTGACATTTGAATTTTCACAGAAGTGAGTAAGCAACCTTTCAAACACCTTGGGAGCAGGACAGAGGGGAATTTCAGCAGATTAAACATTGTGTGCGACAAATATGAATGCTGTCAAAGAAACATTTTCATATACCAGAAATGGTGATGACAAGCTTTCCCTATGCAAGAAATACTACTTCTTTGGAACTTGCAAATTGTATGCTGACATTTTGTGATTTTTTTTTTCCATTAGTATTTTGATCAGCACTGACTTGAGTCTTCACTGAAATACAAAGGACTTTTACTATTGATTTTATTAGTCCTGTTGTGTTGAAAACACGTGCTATTGAATATCACAGACTCCTAAAGTGCCTTGTGTGGTTTTCATTATATTAGAAGATCTGTTCATTTATTGACGGAAAACATTTTCTATGAATTGTTATTGTTTTATTCAAAATATAGATAAGAACATATAAACAGCCATAATGAATCCAACTAAAGATGATCTCATTTTTCTTGTTTATATAAGTGGTAATAAAAGCTGTATAGGAAAAAATGTAGGAATGGAATGAATAGCGACACAGTTTTTCACCTCCATCAGGGATTTCCAGAGCTTTATAGTTAATTTGTCCTGAAAAAGATCTTCCATGAATTTGATCTATTTTTGAGTTCATGTAAACTATTAGCATCCACAACAAACTATCTAATTATATTAATTTCACTTCTTAGTTTTGGGTATGAGTCTGACTTTAACTGCTGGAAAAACTATATTAACTTGTTTCATATCTGCAGAAAGCATCCCAGATGACACAGGGAGTTTGGTCTCAGGAGCACATATTAAACAGAAACATATTCAACGTTAATATTGCAATAATATACCCTGTTTTCCAAAGAGCTTAGTGATATCATAGACATCTGTGCTCAATCAAGTCAGACGTCTGAGCTGTGAGCTATTCAAATATGAAGATTCAAAGGTCTCAGAGTTATGACACCAATGCATGGAATTTCACGGATTACTTGTTTATATACATTTTCATTCTCTGAGTGACAGTAAAGCAAATAAAGAAGAAAGGTGAAGATTTCCAGAAGAGATTTGCCTCGAAACAACACTGTATCCTCTTTATTAAAAAGATGAGGCAGTCTCCAGGCTGATTTAAGACCCTTAGTAAAGCAAGTTGCAAAAGCAATTAAGTGAAGGTCTACATTACTGCACTTAACTTTATGAGCATATAAATCTCAAAGATGGAAATGTCATTTCAGCATAGTTATTTACCAGAGATAAAATATGCCCGTTCCATGCACAGACTTCAATGCGATTTTGTGATTCTTCAGAACTTGATGGTTGCCTTTGTGATGACTGGCTCTGAAAAGTGAAAGGTATGGAAGACTCAGGTGTTTATTACTGCTGACAAAACAGACCAAATATTTTTTAACTTGAGTTATATGCTCCATCCCTGGCAGTGTTGAAGGCCAGGTTGGACAGAGAATTGGGTGACATGGTCTAGTGTGAGGTGTCCCTGCTCATGGCAGGGAGGTTAGAAGTAGGTGATCTTAAGGTGCTTTCCAACCCCAACCATTCTATGATTCTATAATGCTATGAGTGTGTAAAAGAAAATATAATTGTTAAATACCCAGGCAAAATAAGCATGCAAGAAATAGTTGAGACTCAGCTATAAGAAGAGCAGACTACAAAATGCATCTCTTTTATTGGTATTTTTTCTGCAGATTGGGTAATTACCAGAGTGACTTGCAATATTAAATATTTAAATATTCCAAAGTATTCCATTTGCAGCTGATTAGAGCGTCAAATTCTGCGTTCCTGAAAGTCTGAAGTATAAAGCAAAAATAAAAATTGTGCAATTTTACAAGGAAAATAAAATAAAGGTTTGGAGAATTGTTCTGGTTCCTTTCTTTTTGCATCAGAACACTAGGAAGTAGCCAGCTATTTCATTACTGAAGCAGTATCCTAGAGTCAGGGCACTGTGTGGGGCAGCCCCAGAGGATCAGATGCAGCCTGAGGAGCTTCACAGAGCCAGGAACTGGCTGCCTAACAAACCTAGAAGCCATGGTTTAAACTAGGACACTTTTGGAGAAATATTTGAAGAAATATAAAGCTGCTAAGTTTCACTGAAGAATTCCTTATCACTTTGAGCAGTATTTTCATCATCATACTTATGCAGCATTATGAAGGATGGTTTAAAGCTGGTGTCACTTACATATGACGTAACATGCAGTTGCAAATGCACATGTAGAAGCAGATTTTCAGGTGTATTTAGCAGCTAAACAGAAGCAAAGAGTCACAGATCTTCAGGAGCTTATTAAAACATTCAAACTGAAATCAAGATACTAAGCTTTCCTCAAATGCTCTTGAAAGCCTCAGTAGGGACAGAACCACAGCTTTAAAGACATGAATGACTAAAAGTGCCATCTCTGCTTCTAGGGAAGGATAAAAAGGAAAATACCAAGCTCAAATATGAGACTTGTGTAAAGGAAAACGCACTGGAATGGCCAGGTCAGGAATAGGCCATGAAAGCCGGGCCAAAGCAGGCCATGAAAATTCATGCCAGCTACAGAGGGCCCTGAACATGTTGCCCCTTGACACAATCTCTCTAAATAGTGAGTCTGAAGCCATGAAAGGCACAGGGGCTGCTGTGCCCCTCAGGTCTCTTATGGATGTGCAAAAATGTTTCCTCCATTAAGTAATGGATTGCACATCTTCCCTCATAGTGAAGTGCTAAACCTTGAATTACTTACTAAACTACTGAAGATGATGGAGTACATTGAATCTTTGTAGATTAATTAATTTCTTTTCCACGCTTACATAATGACAAACCAAAATCTACTGACTCCTTCCCTCCAAAAAAATCTGTCCTTTCCATCAAATTAGTTAAATTGTCAGTGTATATGCAATATAGACTGCAATATATATTTATATAAGGGCTAACAGCCAGATCTGAGCATTCAGTCTGTGTAAGTAAAGTCATGGGTCAGAAAACCCCTTGGTAGATTGAACAAGTTAAATGAATTCATCCAGCAGTGTGCAGTATGAAGACCTTAAATATGAATAAAACTGGATTCCGTGGACAAATCTTGCTATTTCTTCTTACCACCTCCTCTTTTTTAAACAAAAAAAAAAATTAATTTCTCTTGTTGCCTTCAACATATATTTATTTCCATGTTGTGCTGTTATTTGGAGATAAAAGTAGTCTGCTATAGAACTCCTTATTCTTAACACTCAGATGTAGAAGCCAGGAATCCCATGCATCTCTACTAAGGGTTTCTGTTATAAATCATTACAAAAGTCTGTTTAGATTACAACTTCCATGTCAAAGAAACACTGAAATTTGTAGTTATTAGCTATGGACTTTTGATCCCACCCTTCACAGTAAAACAAAATTCAGTTTAACTGTCTGCCTCCCCTAAATACCTCTGTGTTGCATCATCTTTGCCAGACTTGGGGATTTAACTCTATTTAAGAAGCTCACCTGGTGTTTAATACCAAGACTTAGGCAACATTTGTTCCATAAAAATCTTCCCTCATTTCTTCTTTTTAAGGCAAACAAGTAAACCCTATATATTTTATATTCAACTTTTTAATGCACTTACCTTTTTTCTGTAAACACAACTGTCCAATGAAAACCAAATGGGAAAACATGCTGTATTGTTTCTATATGACAGTAACAGCATGATGAGATTATTTCTCAAGCAGAGAATGAGAGGACAAAGATTACAACATCAGTAAGTTCTTGTTTTATTTAATTCATGGTCTTTCCAAACAGGCATGTTGCCAATGGTACCATTTTAGGGTATGTTTATAATGTGAGTCCCAAGACAAAGAAAATGCAGCTCCCAGCAATAAGCTCTGAGAAAGTTAAACTAAGTTTAAAACAAAATAGCAAATGATCAGCCCATGAACAACCCTGAACCTCCTTGAACACACCTGAACATTCATGCCCGGATGAAACTAAAATATTAAGTGTCAATACTGTAACTGATGGTAATAATGTGGTTGCTACAATTCTGTTTATGTCTTCAAGAAGACTGTGCAGTCTTCAAGCCTATGAGTTTCTGGCAAGGTCTTATAGTGCAATTAAGCCACATACTGCTGTCTTGAATTACAGGTGGCTTAAAACTCATCTTTATAGAGCTGTGACGCTGCTGGCACTTGGTGCAGGGATGGTTCTCTTTAGTCCTGTGAGATTTTTCTGTTATGTGAGATTGCAGCAATGACAAGGAAACAAACCTGGACTGCCTTAACACAGGCACATCAGATGTGTATTCTAAAATGTATCAGGATAAAGGATCTGGCCCGCTCGTTTCTGTTATTAAGTCATCACAATTTTTACTACTTTAGTCCTTTATTCTGAAATGAAATGAACTCCAAATATAATGAAGTTCAAATATATTTCCCAGTGCATGAATTAAAACTCTTTTAATTCCAGCCTTGAGAGACAGAAAGGGAAAAAAATCCTTTCTTAAAATGGAGGACTGCAGAGCATTGTTAGCAATTTTGCCATGCAGCTTTTCAGCTGCTTGATTTTTAGTTTGAAATCTCCTAGAGTCTGTAATTGACAGGAATGATGTCTCAAAAACCTTGCCAAAAATTACCATGCCCTTTTATATATTTTTCTAAAAGTAATATTTGGACCAAAGTATGCAGTGCTGTTAGGTGAGACAGTTGTTTCTTTAAGCTTATGGACTAGAAAACTGTTGGGAAGTGTGTTACTCATGTCTGAGCTGGTTCTAGTTACGGGAATACAGTGCACTGAAATTTTGGGTATAGCAAGATCTGGAGCTCACAGAAGTACTGCTGAGGTCTGGCCAACTCACAAAAAAAAAAAAAAAAAAAGCAAATCTTTCCTTAATAATATGTAAAAGTTTTTAAGATATTCCTATCTGAAAATCTGTGCAGCCTGATGAAGAATTGCAACTTGTATTTCATACTTTCTTAAAAGACATTGATGCTCTTACAGAACCACAAGACCTGCTTACTTGTATGGAAGGTACAGCTTTATTTTAGAGGCGCAGATCTGGTCACATTTGACTTATGAACAGTCCCACTGAAATTACTAAAGTTAACTGAAGAGTAAGACAGGATTCAACTTGAGTAAAGGTATCAGAATACAGGCCCAAGCTTTAAGTATAGAGACATAATCTATATTTGAATTATGAAAACTGGAGAAGCATCCTTAGAAAAACACTCAAACTTAAGAAGAGCATAGGTGTAGGGCAGCTCCTTATGTAACCCGTATTCTCAAATGCATTTGATTAAATATATTTTGGGTATCATAGGAATCTAGAAATATTTACTTTGTTGCTGTTGATGATGATAACTGTCTTTTTTTTTAATTTGTAGTGTGTATTTTTAAAAGGTTTTGTTCCATGTTCTTGCTTTTTTAAAGTATCAGATTTACAGCCTTATTTGCTGCAGACTAGGCATATCCAGAGCCAATTCTTCAGTGCTCATGTTGTCAATTAGTGTTATACCCCTAAAGGGGGATAGGAGAACAAGTGCCACATACTGCTAAATGCAATAGCAGAATTTGTTTTATCTACTGCGTATGTGTAGCATTAGTATTAACTAGAGTTTTAATTACTGCTTTTCTGTTCTTTAAGAATAATCTGTGCTAGGAAAAGTACTACTCAGCTCCTTAGACCTTCCTCTCAGTCCATGATACTCTGGCCAAAGTGTTGTGTTAATCCTGACAGAAGCCTGTCTCTCCATTGCCTCATACTGTGGGTGGTCATTACCAGCAGACTGTTTTTTTCCAGTTAAGCTAATGCTTTGTAAACACATATGAATTTTATTATCTGCTGTAGGTAAATCTACAAGTCACAGAGCAATGAGCAGTCTATCATTTATTCCCTAGAAATGTGAAAGATTATCACCTTTATCATACATACCAGTGAGGCATCAGAGGGCAGCAGTCTCCACTCTTTGGCCAGAGACTCAGGGGACGGTTTGGTTTGTTTTGGTTTTAGTCTTTTCCCCCTACGTTGGATGTTCTAAATGTAGGAAAGATTCTTATTCTGGTCCAAAATCAAGATTTTCAAATTCGGAGATCAGTTTTCCAGTTCAGTGAAGCTGAAAACACCAGACATTGCTCATCACATGCCTTGCACACAAGGGCAATCCAGCGGTGCTACAACTGCACATAAAATCAAATGTATGCCAATAAATCAGCAGATGTGTGGACTCAGCAAGCAATTTTGCTGTTGAACAGAGTTGTTTGGAAGTTGTGACATAGATAAAGGGCTAGCAAGATCTCAGAATAACACCCACTAATTTTCATTGTTAATTCTAAGGAGTTTTGCAATGCTTCAGGCACACAAAAAATGTTACATGAAGAATTATTTTTTGGTGTAACTGTAGGCCAGTGTCTTTTTCAGGAATATTTTAATAGGTCTTTGTAGACACAATAGTCTGATTATTAGGGTCTCATTACTGACGCAGCAAATAACATGGCTTCCAGTGGCTTATCATGACACAGCTCTCAGTTATTTTAAATAAAAAGCAAGTTTAAATAAATTGTATGCCAATTCTTTTCATCAGCCATTCAGAAAAAATGTTATTATAAAAGGTTTGTCATGTTATAGAAAAAACCAAACCAAACCAAACCCCCAGGCAATAATTTGTAACAATACATCAAAGTGAATTGCTACTGAATTCTGAGATTTTTTACAATATTAGACTACCGATACATGAGGATTACAAACACTTTAAAACAGTAAGTTGACTGGAGGTGAAAGGAATGCTGAAGTAGACACTCATTAACTTCCCTTCTATGGTGAAAAAACAATTAGCAAATTAGTTTTGAATCACAGATTCCATTTAAAACTAAAAACATCTGCTCAAGGGTTGTTGAAATGCTACTCAGAATGAATTAGTTTTATCTGGAGAGAAAAATACCTATGGAGTAGTTAGGAATGGCTTTGAAAGGCTAAGATAATATGAAGCTGAAAGAATTGAACTGCAAAAGGAGAGAGATGTTGGAAAAAGCTATTACACTTCTTTTTTTTATTTCTTATGCTCACTTATTTGGATGCATTAATATAATGCAATGCCAGTACCTAGACCTCATCATTCACCGTTCACACTAAAGTTCCTCCTTACCTGTAAGACTAATATTTTCCTATTTCCTTTGATGGGAATTTTGAAATAATAAATCCCTTTGGATCCCTGTTTGGCATGTTTTATCACGTGCTAAGCAAATTGGCAAATTGAGCAACATGAACTCAGCTGCATGTTGTCACTTATATATGTTAAGACACAAGTGTTTAAATGAAAAATGTTTTGTTACATGCCGGAAAAATGTCATTTACAACAACTGAAAGTGTGTAAGGTTTATGATAGTGCTATTGGCCAGACAACAGCCTAGCAACTAAAATGTGCCCATCTTTTACAGAGCCAGATCTAAGGTATTTCTACTGAACCTTTTTTCTATGTAAAAGATTGTACAGAGACAGTCTTATTAGCAGAGCCCACACTTGAAATTTGAACCTATGAATACCATTAATGTACTTCTGCAAGTGTTGAATACTTGTAGATAAAAGCTCATATATTGAGGGAGCAACAAAAATATATCATCTGCTTGTTTGTTACAACTAACAGGTAAGAAAATCACTTGTGTTTCCAACACAAAGACCAGAAAATGTTTGAAAGTTGTAGATTGTTATTAACAATGAATTACTGTTGCCAATTTTGAGCCTATACTCAATCATTCTTTAGGATATTGGCTTAACCAATACCACTTGTTCAGAAAGGTTGCCTTTTTCAAGGAAACTTTCTTAATTTCCTGAGTAGCTGTAATTTTGCACCTCATTGTACCTTACAAGATATCCTAGGCTGCTTGCCTTGCAAGGACATATTTTGGTGATTTAGCTGAAGCTAGATTTAAACAATTTAAGCAATCTATTTAAGTGGTACGTTTCTGTTTAAGATATAGTTGATTAAGATTTTGTGCTGGCCTTCATAGCCTTGCCTTGGAATTTGATTTGTTTCAGTGATGTCAACAGAAAATCACATCTGTGGGCTGTAAAGCAGTCTTTACAAAGCTCAGCTACTTTGGAGTGACATCAATCAGTCAAGTGGTGAAGCAAGTTGCTGTTGGCAAATTCCAGAATAATGTGTACATTTACCTGGTGTCAGCTGTTCTCAGTGTAACATCCTTACTCTCACTTCCTTTTCCTGAAATGAAGAATAACACTTAACCAGAAGTTAAGAACTAGATGAGATGGGAGGTTTCTTTCCTTGTGTGTCTTCTGACTCAGAAGGACCATAAGCACATGTAGAAATATAATTTTTTCCTGAAAAAAAATCTCAGTACTTTCCAACAAAAATGCAATACCCAAAATGTTCTTAAAGACCAAATTTTTGTTCTACTTAGCTGATTTGTGTTTCTAGTTTCTAATGACCTCTAGTCCTCTTGTGGGCCTGACAGCATTTTAACTTGATGCATGGTGTTCTCATGGATCATTAGCATCTGAAAGTACTCTGAGTCCAGGAAAACACTCACTAAGTCCACTGAAATGAAAATGCTGTAAGCTCATGTTCACAAACACGGAGGTCTCAAGCACTTCTTTAAACTCACTATGGTGCTTACCTTCAGTTCTCCAAATGGAAAGTTATTCAAGAACTCCACTTTCCCTCTCATTTCAAGCCTAATGGGTTTATGAACCTTTTGGTGAGAGGCTGTTGCAAATCATGGGATGGTACAGTCAAGCTGTACCACAGAAGATAATGAAGCAACTGAGACAGAGCATTGCTAAATAAAGATGATCTGGGGTTTTTTAGTTCTTAGCCTAAAAGCAGGGAAACTTTTGATTTTCACAATATCTGATGTTTTAATAAGAGGCAACAAACTTCAGCAAGCAGAGAAATTGAATTTCACTTTTTTATGATCTCATTCATCTTCTGACTTTGTTCCTTCCCAGACTCCACTGTGTCCCTTTCTAGTTCCATTCCAATTTGTCTTTCCAAACTCAAATGCAGTTTGTTCGGTATATGTTGTATTTCCATACAGTTCTAAATCTGACTTAACTTCTTATTCCACTAGGTTCTTGAGAAAGTCGCTATGAATCATCCAGTTAGATGAAGTCATTAATGAGCATCCAAAAAGGAAGAGAGACGGGAGTTCTTTATGCATGACCTCACCTATGACTCCCAGCACTGGCTGGGGGAACCCACTTATGCAGGGGAGCTGGAATTCATGTAAGGGGCTACTGGAGGGTCCTCACCACACCTGCTCATAGCTCATCTGTCAAGGAGCATCTGGAATCCCCACAGTATCTTGCAGACATGTTCCTCATATCCCCTGTCCATCTGAGGCATATTAAACACACAGTCTTCATTTTGGCATTTTCCACTGGATTTCACAGCCTGGATCCTCAGGAGGAGGCTTAGAGTTTCTGGATGCCTCAAACTGAGAAGCTCTTAGACTCTACAATATACTATACATGCTGTTGACCAATTCAGAAATACGAACTTACATGCAGGAGGTACAACAGCTTGTGTTACAAAAAGAGCTCATTATGTGGAAAATATTTGTTTTATGCAATTCACCCTACTGTCTTGATTTCACTCAGTGCTGGCCTATCAGTGCAGCAGGCTGGAGACATAGAAGAAAATCATTATAAGCATTTACAAATCTGTAAAGCAAAGCAAAACAAAAAACAAGGCAGAAATGTGTCATATAAAAAGATTTCTAGCAGCTGTTCAGGGCTGAGTGAAACAGCCTGATCCAATGAAAGACTCAAATATTGGATGCTGACTTTACATAGATTTCAGACATATAGGCCCAAAATTATATTTAAAAAAAATTGTACTCAATTGCGCGTCCAGGCTGGAGATACCCCAATTTCATTTTTCTCTTTTTTCTTTTTCGCTCTCTTTTTTTTCTCTCTCTTTTTTTTTTTTTTTTTTTTTCTAATTTTTGTTTTGCTCTACTTTTGGGGAATTCTTCAGCACCATGCCTGTTTATGTTCTCAGAAGTACCTGGCTCTTACAACTTGCAGACATTGGACATTTTCTTCTGTGTGACATTATGTGCCTATACTATTTATCTTCAGATATTTATTCTTGATAAATGCATGTTGTCTGTGGATGTTTATTTATTTATTTAAAAGTTAGATTGGCAGAACAGTAACATCTAGACTGAATATTTTCCTATGAAAATTATTGTATTTTCTATGTAGTTTGTTACATATCCATTTTTATTAATTACTTCATTGGCTCATATTTTTTCTCATTTATTAAAATGAGCAGTGCATAGTACCAGTAGAAAGTCATTTGTTTCATCTGCAGCTTTAAGTAGCCATTGCACTGCACTCTGCACACAGGTTGCTGTTGGCATTCTTTAGTTCATCGTGTCTAACCCTGACAATTGCATTGGTTTTTTTTATATTATGGCTATTTAACCTTCTCTCGTTTCCTTACATTTTTTGATGAGAATTTAATTTATAGGGGTATTTTCTGCCCTTGTTCTCCTCTTGTGATTTTTAATTGCTTCTTTTCACTTGCTGCATGTCTGTTGCATTCCCATTTCCATAATGATGCTTTATCTTGTGATTTTTTTTCCAAACACAATAATTTCTCTGTAAAAGCACTGCCAGTTTTCCCTTATTATTTTTCTGTTATTTAAGTCAAAACAAAAGACACAAAAATAAAAATGTGTCAGGAGAATGCTGGAGAACTTAAGGGTTATTTCTTTTTCACTACGGATATATTGAATTGGGCCTACATTTCCATTAGATAGGAGTCCCACTTCCAGTTGCAGTCCTTCTCTGTTCAGGTGTTAGCATTCTGTTAACAACAAATTATTTTACAGACTCTTGAGTATTGATTCTTTCCTGCCATTTACTTCTGTTTTTTTCAAAGTATACTTCGTAAGAGTAGGAATGAAGTTAGGAAAACAGTAGATTTCAGTAGTTTTTGCTTTCTAGATAATGTTTTGGTTGCAAAATATCATTGTTTCCACATCAGCTTGTTATGCAGAATTGCTACAGTGCAATTTCTTCTATGCCATGCTATGATTTTTCATCACCCACTACATTGCAGAGAGCCGGCCAAAAAATTAGTTAAAAACACAGCAGGATTCCAATGTTTCTATTCTCTTTAACAAGTACTAATGTTTACTAATAAGTTGAAAGTTGAATAGCATATAATCCAATCTCTTTAAAAGTAGCAGCACATACTTCAGAAATGCAGCATGCTCCAGGCCTAATTGTTTAAATGCTGAAAACAATTCAGTTTTGCACAAACACTGAAAAATTACGAACAAATTAAGTGCCTTAATGCAAACCCGTGAGACAAATATTTTGATGATGTATGAACACAGGCTGAGAAAGTTGGGGCTGTTCAGCCTGGAGAAGAGAAGGCTGCGTAGGGACCTCATAGAAGCCTTCCAGTCTCTGGAGGCCTACAAGGGTGCTGGAGTGGGACTCTTCATTAGGGACTGTAGTGATAGGACAAGGGGAAATTGGTTAAAACTTAAACAGGGGAAGTTCAGGTACTTAGATACAAGGAAGCTCTTTACTGTGAGGGTGGTGAGGCACCAGAACAGGTTGCCCAGAGAAGTGGTAAACGCTCTGTCCCTGGCAGTGCTCAAGGACAGGTTGGATGGCTCTTGGGTGACACGGTATAGGGTGAGGCATCCCTGCCTGTGGGAAGGGGGTTGGAACTAGGTGATGGTAAGGTCTTTTCCAACTCTTAACTATTCTATGGCTCTATGATTCTATCAAATGCGCAAAGACATAACCCTGGAGTACAAGGGCTGCCACAGCTGTAGCTGCAGTGGGTTTTGGCAGGCAGATGGGAAAATCATGAAGAAAAGGAGTGAGGTGGAGCACCACACCACAAATGGAGAGATACAGGCACTCTCCAGGGCAAGGATTTGGGATGGAAGGTAGTAGACTGATAGTCATATCCAGTGTGTGGGATTTGGTGGCCTCAAATGACAAAAACCCCATGTGTTTATACAAGCATGCTCTCAGTACAATTACTTTTGGTGGATGTGATTTGGAATGAGAGTTCAGCTCTGATAAAACGCATACCAGCACTGTGTGGTGCTGCGTTACCTGGAATTTGTGTTTCACTGGATCCATTACCTCTAAAAGTCAGACCTTTGCTGAATATGCAGTATTTTCTTGACAGCTGTGGAATTCACTTTTGGAAGACAAAAATAACAATGAAAGTTAAAGCTGGACAAAAATCTTTGCTATAACCCAATCTGCTGCATAAAAGATGGAAGTCATAAAAAAAAACTTTACAACATTACTCATAAACTCTGCATGAAACCTAATTTTCAATTTTGAGATAGGGTTTTCTTTTCATATAGCTAACTAACCATGATTAAGAATTTTGGACAACTATAAGTTCACTGTATTCTTTACTATATCTCATTATGAGAACTTCTGAGATAAAGTGTAACTCCTTTAATTTCACTTTTGCTCAGAAGATCCATAAAATTTGAAACATTTAGATATTTCTTAGAAAATAAAGAGCAGACATTTTATCACCTCTACGATGATGG
Organism: Psittacus erithacus; assembly: GCA_009867235.2. Taxonomy (NCBI): domain Eukaryota; kingdom Metazoa; phylum Chordata; class Aves; order Psittaciformes; family Psittacidae; genus Psittacus; species Psittacus erithacus. The sequence goes on along the minus strand of WYDI02019362.1, from coordinate 14,001 downwards.
GAACCATGACTAGGTCAGAAAAGTCAAGTAGGTAGTTACGGTATCGAATATTTGTTTTCTGAAAGGCAGGATTAAGAAAGATTATGATCTTAAATATGACCCTTCTACTATAAACCAAATGTTAATTTATACTATGTCAATCTCTATTGAAATTGCAAAAAATTTTGATTGTAAAGGCAGTACTATAAAATAATCCCCATTTCTGTTATTTTAATTTTGCTTTGGCAGCATTTGTCAGAAAGCAATGCAACTTGTGGTGAAATTGAGTTGGCCAGTGTATAACAGAATGCTTGTTTAAGATTTAGGTTGATGTGCATTTTGACTGCCGTCTCCAATGTAGCCATTTTTAGAGTTCAAGAATGGAAAATGAAGTCAGCTTGTAGTTTACAACAAACGAAAGCAATGTATCTACAGAAATAACTTTTCTATCATGATTTAAGTAAGTCAGCTCATCAGTGGCTGGAGTCAAAGGAAAGTTCTAATGGGTTCATGCCTCTCTGACTGCCCGTTGTATTTCTGTCAAATGTATCTGTATCTGGCTGTTGTTACAGATAAGATACAATATCAGTGGTCTGACGTGGGAGGAGAAAATCAGTGCTCCATTTTGTTAAGAGAAAGAAAAGAGTCCATTAACACACAGGAATCTGATTTTGAACCACTCATTGCCAGAATGAAATTTTGAGCCTTCCGGTAGCTGTTCCAAAAGCAGGAGATCCCCACTTAATGTGAAACAGGTCTCAGAAAACACAGTCAGATAAAGCACAGAAAAAGCAGAATCACTGAGATGAGCTGAACAGATAAAGTGATCCAGTTATCTTGTTGCTTTCAATAAGGAATGCTAGGATAAATTAAGTACAAACTGGAAATTCAGATCTCAAAATACGTATAAGATCTAAAGTGCTTTGAGGTGTCCAAAATTGCTTATTTTATGGGTATTAACGAAAAGGGAGGAAGTCTAAATTCCAAAACCACAATATCATTTGTTTAAGACTTCACAGTGTTTATTGCCTCAGAAGGTATGAGATTTCTTCATGTTCTTAATACTGCTTCCTGTGAATTTTTTGTGTTCTTGTTATATTTTTCAGATTGGCAATGAAGCTATTTATAAATCTGAACTATGAACAGAACTGCTTTTCTCCAGTCCACAGCAAGGAGACAAAAATAATCTTTGACTTGCTTTTTTCTCTCTCCCTTTTTTGAATAAATTTTTTGGCTCGCAGTTCATCCTTTCCTGTCTAAAATTTTTTAAAATTTCTCAAGCACTGCTGTAGAGTCTGAGCCTGAAACCAACAGAAGCCAAATCAAAAAATTGCATTGACCTCAGCAAGTTAGCTGTACAATAACACTATCAATCACTTCTTTCTTTTGTATAGGCCTGAAACTACTTTGCTACCATGTGGAGGATATCAATATGGAAACACTCTGGAAGGAAAATTAGCAGAGAAGGTAGAAAATCTTGCAGTAGTACCCAATTAAAAGAAAATGGAAAAAAAAAGGAAGGAAAAAATATTGGGCAGGTTATTATAGCAGCTGCTTTCTTCTTTTTTTAGTGTTACATTTACTGTCTGGATGTATAATAGCTTACATAAAGGAGAAAAAATTTGCTTCCAAATTTCTTATCCTACATAATTATATTTAGAGTATGGGAAATTTTAAACTTGTGAGAAGTTATATTTGTTATGTAAATATGTCACATGAACATCGTATGTTTAACTCCATTGTCATTTCCTTGACCTTTTTCGGCAAAGAATATCAAGCTAAACATGAAAACTGAGAAAAGACATAAAGGTCCAAATGTAGTAAAAGCCCCACTAATTTTGGCAAATTTTCCAGCTCAGCACCCATGAGGTTGATCACAGCCAGAAGAACACTTTGGCAAACAGAAGTCTTAAATAACAGACACATCTGCTGTGAAATTTTGGCTGTTGATAAGCCAGAGAGACCTGGTTAAGGACCAAGTAATTTTAGTGTATCCTGAAAGATATATATTTCTGAGCTGGTTTGGGATCTGGGGTATTTAACTGTCAAACTGATGATCTAACAGTAAGGGTGTACAAGAGACAGAAATTTTCAGCATTACTGTAACTCACTGAACATCATAGTATAATTATTAATAAAACAAAGTACCGTGATGACTTGTGAAGGAATGTGGTCTCAGTTACCATAACACTCTGGGGTCATTTAAAGAGCACAGTATTATTCAGTATTCGTGTGGAAAAAATTCTCAGTTTGCTTGTTTTGCAATAGCTACATGTGCTACATAATTTCTTTACCGTGCTTATTTTACTTTGGAGGGAAAGTCTATATATTATTTTATGCTTCTCTACTACCCTACACCTTACAATCAAGCACTTGACAAACATTTATGAAGTATGTTTCCTTGCCTCAAAATATGTACTGGGAAGCAGTGTTATTGTCTTTATTTTTCATGGCAGATAAAGCGAAATATTCATGATTAACCACAAGAATGCCGTTGTCATGATGAACTTAGCCTCTTTGCTACATGAGTCATCTCTTTGTTGAATGTGCTGCACCTAAAATAATGGAGCTTTAACTCCTGCCTGCGTGTCTAACTGAAGAATAAATAACAATAGCTAAGGAAGAAACCTGTAGCAGAAACAGAAATATTTGCCTCAGGATTTTCAGCATCCCATGTTTCCTTGAGCAAGTTGACCCATCTTCCTGTTCCTCGATAGTTACTCAGGCCTGTTTAATTTTTAAATATAAAATATAAAAATATGGTTCTCTCTTGGAAGGTATCTTGAGGTTAGACGGGAGATGCAGACACTCCCTTTTAAAACTGCTGGTCATGATTTTGCTGGAAACAAAATGTGTAAATAAAATGTATGGTGTAGAGCTGTTAGTCAAAAGATGCTCCATTCTGACCACACTTCTGCTGTTCTCTTTAGTGAATGCAAAAAAAGGTGGGCTGCTTGGGGCCATTTTGCTTAGGTGACCAGTGTCAGATAGACGTAAAAAGATATAGTTCACCTGGGTTTCATTAACAGGTTGAAAAAGGAGCTTATCCAGCTCTCCTGCTGGGAAGGGCAGAGCCAGTGTTGAAGGTCACCCTGTAGTTCCTGCCCACTATTTCTTGGCCAGTTTTTTCAGTAAACACTCTTTTTTTGAGTGGTTTCATTGCTCAGTAGGTCTCTCACACTAATGAGGGAGTCTTAAGAGGCAGGAAATCTAGAAAAAGAAATAAACCATGTCCTCCAGCATTCAGTCAAGGTGAAGGGACTTCTAGCCATGAGAAAGAAAGACCTGCTCTTGCCTGGCTTTGTTTGCGGTACCCTGGACCATAGTTGTTTCTAGGGGATTTTATTCCATGAGTGTTTGAAAGAAAACTACTTTTTGCATGCTTTGAAAATTCTTCCTCTTGACCAAGTATAGCTTTGTCAAGGTGTATTAGGAAGTAAATAACATAACAGGATGTAATTATGTGCTTTTGAAAATTAAAGCAAAGTTCAAGTACTGTTATCCTGTTAGTGGGAAATGGGAGAGCTGAAGAGAGGGGATCAAAGGACTCGACTGCTTTGGGCAAATCCAGTTTTTTCCTGTAGGATTATGCACTTAAGTATTTTGGAGAAAACTTTGTTTCCTAAAGAAAAAGGCAAGTTGCAAGTATTTAACCAGCTTGACATCAATGACATGTTTTTGGCTTTTGCTGCGTCTATGACCACTATTAATTGTTTTTCCCCATTCTTTGGTACTGACACTTTGTACTTTAGTCAGAGCTAAATACACTGTCACCCACCTGCAATAAATTTGCAGAAAATGCTGGGAAATCTGAAAATTTAATTTCTATCACCTCCACAATGTAGAAAAAACCCCAACCCTGTAATAATCCCTCTGAGATGCTGCACCTGCTGTTTGCCTCTAATTTTCTAGCACTGTGTTTAAAAAAGAGGCTTTGAAACATGACCCTTGTTTTGCAGAAAGCATTAAAATCATGCTCTGGAAAAATAAAAACCTGCACTTGGCCACTGCCTTTGAGTATCCTCCAAAGGTGTACAACAGATAAAGCCACAAAGCTTCCCTCTCCCACACTTATATGAGCACCTAGCTGAAGAAAAAGGATGTATGAGCACTCCAGCCCTTGTTCTTGCTATAGCTGTCTTAGAACACCATGCAGATTTTGATCAAGTCAGAAAGGACTCTTCTGATGTGGTATTTCTGCAGCCATCAAGGATGTCACAGACAATGCTACATGCTGCTTGTTGGCTGCCCAGATCTTCCAAAATATCTGCAGGGGCAAGGGCTCCTCTCTGAAAGAACAGTTCCAAACATCTGATGTTAAAGTTTGTTCATGCACTTGGTAGCTAGAGTTTTCCTACAATATCTTGCAGGCTATTCATTAAAACACAAGCATCTTTTACAGAGACAGCATTAATGGAGCAATAAAAGTAGAGTATGTGCTCAAATGCCTCATAGCTGTTTATTGACCCAGTTGTCTGTGCTGTTTTCCAACAAAAGATGACTGAAATGCTGCTGGAGCTGCTGCAGTCTGTCTCGCCAGTGGTGAGCTTCAGAGAAATACCACCTTTCACTGTCAGGACTAGTAGATATGGTATTTCTGTGTAAGTAATAAAGTCAGACCTGAGAAGTTCCCCTGCGCTATTTCATCAACATGACAGTGTTTACCTGACCGAAACAGGGCAGATGTACTTAATGAGGACCTTCATGAGGCACTGGACCTGTGCCTGCTGGGAGGATTAAGTCAAAGAAAAAAACCTGGGCAAATTGCTGACCTGTGCTTTGGCAGAGGCTTATTACAAATTTGAAGCAGGAGAGAAAGGGCCCAGCAGCCCTTTCAAGTTCTGGGGAAAAGAACCACAAGCAGAAGACTCTTGCATTTTATTTGGCCCTCAGCAGCTTGGCTATATGATGGAATGAGCAGGAGAAGAATGAGTTCATTTCCTCTGAAGGGGCAGAAATCAGAACCCTTCATACAGGGAAAGGAGGAGCTTTTATTTTAACTTGCTGAGCATAGCCAAGGAAATTAGTAATTATTCTGGCCAGCTTTATTAGAAGGACATTGTCGAGTACTTTATAAAACAGATTATAAAACTCTTCAGCACTTCAGCACTTTTTCTTAAATGCATGAAAATAATTCTTCCCTTACCAGTTGCAGCCTTCACCATTGGCAGCAATCTGTTCCTCCTCCCTACTTCATTTTATATTTTTAAAATGCCATTGCACATACATTACACATTGAATCTGTTCTTCAGTGGCTTGTAAGTTCCCCTCTGCCTATCTGCTCCACAGAGAACCAAGTTTTGGCATGCAGCTATTACATCCAGATGAAGGAAAGAAAAAAGTGGTTAAGGGAGAGGAAATTAAAATGCCCTGTAGAGCTGTTTGAATACTCCTTTGGCCATGATTATCACTACAAAAGGTGATATGATGCAGTAAAGACTACGTATTCTATTCCTCTGAGAGACAGGTGGCCAGAATCACATTAAGGAAAAAATAACTTCAGCCACAGGAGCTAGTGGGAAGGAAATAGTTGATGACAGGGCCACAGGATGATTAAGAAGCAACTGTAAATGGGGGAGATCTTGCCTTCTATGCCAACCTCCATACTGCACGTGTGTGTGTGTGTATGTGTAAGGGGAGCTGAAAAGGAGGGATGTATCTCCCTTAGCAACTTCTAGTAAGTCTGTCACCACTAAGTGAATTGAAAATTAACTTCTTGTGAAAGGGAAGCTCCAGAGAATGGAGAGTGACTTCTCCATTCCCAAAATCCTTCACCCCTTTTTATCCTTAATGATACTTTGTTCTGTGAAGTTTCCCAATATAGGGATCAATTCCATGCTTCTTTTTACTATTAATTCAGTCGTGTTCTTTCTAATCCTTCCATGGTTTCAGGGAGCCTGCACTGGGTCCTGTATCTAGTCTGCAGAAACAGCATCCTTTGAGGTACTGGATCTCAAGCCTTTACCTTTCCAAGTGTATAAAAGGATGATTCTTTCAGTATTTGAGTCAATCTTGGTCTTCTGGGTCTGCACAGCAGCTCATGGATTTCTCTTGGGAACTGGTGGCAGCTTTCTTCAGACAAGGTATTTATTAGAAACTGCCATCTGTACAAACACAGGGTGGAGAAGGGCTGGCTAAGAAGCAGCTAACAACAACAAAAATGCATCCGTGCTTATTGTGGAGCACAAGGTGAATGTGAACCAATAGTGTTGCAAACAAGGTACCTTAGGAGGCATATTGTCTGTACAACACAGTAAGCAGTCCTTCAAGTCTTCTTAAAGCTCTTGAAGCCTCAGCTGAAGCTCTAAGTATTATCTGGGGTACTGTGATTAAGAAAAGGTGGTAACCAGTTGGGCAGAGACTAGAGAACAATGAGAATGATCAGATGTTGGAAGAAAAAGAATTTCATGAGAGTGACTGAACAGGGGTGGCTTAGCTCAGAAAGCAAGAAAACCAAGGGGAATATGATAGTTATCTTTAATTTATCAACTAAATATGGAAAGGAATAAAAATCCCCTAACTTTCTACATGCTACCTATAAGTATTAACAGGCCTGTACTGCAGAAAGTGGGATTAATTGAGATGAGAGCAAAAACATTGTAATTGACAACAGTGATAACTCTGTGGAATAATTTATCCTGTAATTGTCTTCACCAATAAAAGTACGTATAAATAAACATGTTAAACAGACACTGATGCAAACTATGTTATCTGCAGATGATGGAATATATGACATCTCAGATTTCCTTCTATTCCTATTTCCTACATGTGTTTGTTTTTTAAATCTTAGCCATAAGGATCAGGCACAGTAAAATCCAAGACTTTTAAAAAAGTCCATATACAAGCATTTCACATTATTGTCTGTCCATGCTGTGTTAGAAAGGAAGATACGCCAGAATTCTCCAGTCTGCTCCAGTGTGGACCATTGTACACCAACTAAAAGCCTTCCTCTTGTCAAGAGGGAGAAACTTTTTATCTGACCTGGGTCATTAGTTCTCCAAGTCCTTACATTTTTAAATTAGTTTGGTAGGCTGTGTGACAAGTCAGTTTGAGCTATGGCTCTCCCAGGATTTTCTTGTAACCTGCAGGCTTTCCCTGCTAACTGTTTACCTCATCTTATGATGAATTGTAGGATCTGCTAGAAAATACACAGGGAAGGAAGACAATGACCCTTCTTTCCTGCATTTTTTCCTTGATTATTTATATATAAACTACAGGAAATCTCTTATAAACACAACATGCTCTGAACATAAATTACAGTACACAGCCATATTTGTCCCTAAAGTTTTTTGAAATGTAAAGGTTTCTGAATGTTACTATGCCATCCACACCATCTTAAATCTTACAGAAACTGCAGACTAATCTGTTAATTTCTGCCTTATTTCCTCTCTCTAAATGTGTCCTGTTTAACTGAATAAAGAGTACGCTGAAGGAAAGCAAGCCATTTTTCTCTCTCAAAATAATTTCTTTACCTAGCCTTTATAATGTAGCAATTTAAATGAGTCAATATGCAGTTTCTTCAAATTAATTTAATCTATAGAAAATAAAGCAAGTGGATTGGAGGGTTACTGTTAGGTCAGTTCAGGCTTACTCTTTAGCTATTTGGAAAAACTAAATGTGGTCAGTGTAACCAACCTGTGGCAAGTTGAATCATTGTGGTATCTCTAGTTCTGATGGTACCATTTCTCCTCTAATCTTTAAAACCATATTACACAATTGAATTATGTGGTGAGTAAATCACACTTGTGCCCTAGCTTAGAGCAGTAAATTCCAAAACATCATGTAGTATTCCTACATTTTGTTCTGTGACAGTATCTGACAAATAATAATTGCACGGCATTTAATTCTCTAAATTGTTGAAAGATTTCTATGAGTTGTTTATATAAATATGAAAGTAAAAATGGCAAGAGAGATGCCCTTCTTGTTTATATGCACATGCTCTAAATCATGCTTGGAAAGACTGGGACAAGTTTCAGAAAAGCAGAAAATGTTCAAACAGAGCAAATAGGTCTGAGTAGGGGACAGCAAAGGGGACAGAAATAAAATATGTTCATTCTTGACATAGTAAGAGTTTAATATCCTGCATCAGTTATGGTTTTTTGCATTATCTGAGTAAATGTTTTTAATGACAGGGCTTTATTCTTGCAGATTTGCTGCTTTGGGTCATCTCAGAGATTATCAGTGGGGAAAAAAAGAAGAAATTATTGTTGTATACTTTTCATATTCAGGGGAATAATGTGACAGTTTTATTGGTCATAAATCAATTAATGCTATCAGTTCAAGTAGTATGTTAAACAAACAACACTATACAGTCAGTACCCCTCATGCTGAAAAATATGAAATTACTTCTGCAACATGTGTTTTAAATTTATACACATAACTGAAAGGAAATGAGCATGTACTCCAGAGCACAAAGCAAAATATTTCTCCAGCTATAGTGATACTTTTTATATTTTATATACAGGTAAAATAAAATTGAGTCATCTAAGAAAAAAACAAACATATGGCCTCTGTTTTGGTGTTTTTATAGCAAAAATAAATGAAAAAGTCATTCCTGAAATTCATTTTTAGAAGCAAGATTGTTAGCAGAGCAGTTTGGGCTGGTTAGGTCTCATTATTCAATTGGTATCACACTATTTGCTTACGTGATCCTTTTTGAAGCACATACAAAAAGTGAGCTCTGATGTACAGGGAAGGTCCTTGTCAAAGAAAAGGTTGTCTCCCAGAGCTGCTTCTTTTTTTATAAATTATAGAGATTTTATTTTGACTGAATCCAGTGGTGGAGACTTGTACAAGAAATACGCATTTGTGCTCTTTCCAAAGTAGGCTCCTGTAAAACTGACATTAAAGGGAATGAGCATGGAAGTTGAAAGAGGAGCCAGACTGCCCACTGGGTGGGGTGGATATCTAGTTCACCAGGTTAAAATCCAGGACCTTTACAAGAATTTATCTTGCTACTCAGCTCTTGCGTGACATGGAGGCCCAAGATATCTTTTATTTTATGGGAGAAAGAATTCTTGCAGCATGTTTGGGGTCATATTCTAATCTGTGAAGTGTTTGTCCACATCCCATCCTATTACTGATAACAGGAGCTGTACCAAAAATAATATCCCCTTCATTGTGCCTATTTGATAGTGTCCAATGCTTTCAAAAACCAAGAATATTGCCAAATAAAATAGATTTCTGAGAATGAGCTGGTGTGAAGTCATGGACCACTTTGAAGCTCATTTTTCACATTCATTTTGCACATTGAATTTATTTAAGTACTGAAAGCTGGTTGAAATATTTCACTAACTTAGAGATGACAGGAATAGCTCCTCCCAGTAAACTGCAGTGCAGTCAGGTGCAGCCTGTGGCTGGTGTGTAAATATTCACAATTTTGGTAGGTGGTCTGTTTCTAGTACTCATATCATTTTATTTCATAGCATGGAAACAGCAAAGCTGTTGACTGATTCTTTCACCTCTTTCTGTGAGCTGGCATACATTACTTTTTCTATGTGTCAACATTTCTTTTTTCTCTTTCTCTGAAAACAGAATTCAAAGGTCTCTGGCATCATGACTCCTTTCCATACTGGAAAACATTGTAAAAGTTGTCTAAGCTATTTCAGGTACTCCAAATGCCTTTGTGTAAATGTGGTGCTGTGTCTCAGCAAATTACTTTCAGGACATGCTATCTGGCATAGCCCTGTTCTCATAGGTCTGAATCTGCAGCAATACCTCTCCCTTGCTGGCCAAGTCAACAGGTAAGGTTTGATACCATCTCAACTAATAGGGGATTGAATGAAACCTTGTCTTTTATTATTTAACAGTCTTTCTGCTTTAAATCATTAAAACTCACTTAGGTTTGCATGGTGGAATTTACAAAAATTAAATTAAAGATGGGTTGAATATTAAGAGCTTTTCAGATCAGCCTCTTTTTTTTTTTTCAGATTTTAGTGTCAATTGCTTGGCAGGAAAATTTTTAGGTTTTCAAAGATGACAAGCACATCTCTTTCTGATCAGATTTTTTGCATGATAAAATGTTAAAAGATTTCATCTTCTTTCTTCATTTATATGATGAGAAAAAAGTCTGACATTGATAAGACAGAAGCAAAAGAAAGTGGTATAAGAGAAAGGGGGAAGAAACCCATTTACCTAAGAAATGGTAACTGTAACACCAAGTAGTTTTGTGATCATTAAATCAGTTTTCTGCAGCTCAGTTAATTTGAAGCTGCTGGCATAGACCAGAAGGGGTGCTGCCACTGCTTGGCCACTTGCTGGTCCAAAAATACTTCTCCTTTCTGCTGTTGAGCAGTTATTCCACTCTGGGTGAATTTGCCTCATACAGTGCTGCACAAATTGATTCTGACACATCTCTGGTTTTGAAGAAAATTTCATTTTATTTGTTCTTGTGGTCAATTGTACACACATTTTTCTATCCAGCAGCTCCCATAAAAACTGTTAATACTGCTACCAGTGCAGTCTGGATCAGTCCATGGCAGATGGTAGGGCTGTGTTTCCACCCTGAGACAGTCAGTTCCAAAAGTACAGGAAGCCCCTCTAAGTAAAAGTGAACTGTGGCCGGGACTCTGCTGCCAAAGGGATTGAGAAAAATGCATTGGCAGCATCAATAGCGGCATACCACTTGACTGCCTTTGACTCCAATTCATACTGAAGTTCTAGCATGTCTGGTACAGCAGCACTCAATGGTGGTTTGACTTCATTCAGGCCACGATAGTCTGCTGTTAGTCTCCACTCTCCATTAGGATTTCACACTGGCCATATGGAGTTATTAAAAGGTGAGCAGGTCTTGCTGATCACTCCCTGGCTTTCCAGTCTACGGATCAGCCTATGGATGGGGATCAGGGAGACTTGGCTGGTGCGACATTGCCACCGGTGCACTGTTGTGGTTGCAATTAGCACTTGTTCAACCTTCAGCAACCCCAAAACAGAAGAATCCTCTGAGAGACCAGGCAAGGTGGACAGCTGCTTAATTTCCTCCATCTCCAAGGCAGCAAGACCAAAAGCCCACTGGTACTTTTTTGGGTCTTTGAAGTACCCTCTCCTGAGATAGTCTATGTCAAGGATGCATGGAACCCCTGAATCAATCACGATGGGGTGCTTTTGCCACTTCCTCCCAGTCAGGTTGATTTCATACTCCACTACAGCCAGCTTTTGGGATCCTCCTGTCACTCCAGAAATACAAATGGGCTCTACCCCTTGATAGCTTAATGGCATCAGGTTACACTGTGCACTGGTGTCTACTAGAACCTTATACTCCTGAGGGACTGATGTGCCAGGCCATCTGATCCACAGAGTCCAGTAAACCTGATTCTCCCACTCCTCTACCTGGCTGGAGGCAGAGCTCCTCTATTAGTGATCATAAGATCCTTCACTTATTTCTTGTACAAATGGCTTAGAATTCCTTTTCACAGGAGTTGGAGTAAAATCAGCTCCTCCACTCCATCTGAGAAAATGTTCACCAAAACTGGAGCAGCAACTTTCTTGAGAACATCCCCATTGACTGTTGTCTTGATTTTCAGTTCACACACCCATTCCTCCAGAGCTGATGCAGGTTTTCCATCCCACTTTCTCATGTCTTCTCCATGATCCCTCAGGTAAAACCATGATGGAAATGGCAAGATTGTCTTCAAACTCCTGGCGTTGATAACTCACTTCATCAGTTGTTGGTGATGATGCCTCACTCCAGGTCATTGATGGCAATGAGTGGGCATATGATGATAGTGCACTCTGTAAATTTCTGCCACACGGGTCGTGCACATTTGACTTCATCTGGATCTACAGGTGCATTCCTGGCATCCAACTTACTATAGATCATCTCTAGAATGGCTAATTCCCTCAGGTACTTGGTTTCAAGATACGAAATTTTGAAAGCCTAAGCATATAGTAAATTCTTATATTCTTTATATAAAATGACTTATGATATGGAGTTTGCATGGCATATCTTTGTAATACTTTATGATTTTTTAAAAGCAGTTTTGTGTTCTTTTTTACTTTCCTCAATTTATTCATTAGCAGATCTCTCTGCTTTTACAAGGTCTCCTCATTTTGCAGCTGCAACTTACAGAGGTACTTTCCCAAATTTTAAAGAGAAAAACCCCAAAACGCTGCCACAGATTAATTCAGATATGGAATTTTCCAGATGCAAACACCATCTCTTCCATCCCAGTGGCATCTGGAGTTAAATACTTTTGGACAACAAAACTACCTTACCTCAGTGTCTTTAATTATAGAGATGATAGACTAGTTTCCTAATTGAGCAAAGTTTCCTGCAGGTACGCACTCCCAGGCTGGCTATTACAATTACCACCCTCACAATTTTCCTTCATATGGCTCTTGTAAACAAAGTTCTTGATCAAGATCAACACTGGACATTAAATATCTTATCTGATCACTGGCTGACTGGCTAGTCCAGAGGGACAGAAAGTGAAAAATTTGGTTCCAGATCAACACTGATTACCTGACTTAGAAGAAATTAAGAAGACACTCAACATTCTTCTGAAATGTGTGTGATGTTTTGGATGGTGTGACTGATGGAACAGTTTTTTGTATGGTCTCTGCAACTCACTGAAGTAATGCAAAAATATGATCTTTCTGTGCTGTGAGGTATAAATTAGATTAAAACCTTAATGGCAATGCTTCTATGGTAAAGAAATTTACTATTCTATAAAAAGGCATCTGTTCCTAATGGTGAATTTACTAACGTGCTACTTTATTAATGCACTGGTTATCCTAGTTAAGCATAATTGAAATCTCAGCAATCATCAGCAAACAAAGTATACCTCTTGTATGAAGAATCTGGGACAAATATTTCAGAAAAACTACTGCTGTTTGGTTGGTTGTTTTTTAGTTGGGTTCTTTTTCATTTTAAACGCAATTTATGCCATTCGTGATGGTTACTCATTTGTTTCCTATCTCACTGATGCTTGAGCAATTTGTGTTTAATCAGGTTGTTTGGAATACTGTGCTCATTTGAACCAAAGGGGGCAATTAAAGTTGGGCTGGTACATTGTTTCCAAACTGGAAATATTCCTGATCACGTAAGACAGTGCATTGTGGTTCTTAAAGTTTCCAAGTAATAAGGAGTAGACTGCCACAGGAATTTTCACTGCAGATGCAGGTCTCCTAAACAGGCAAAGACATGTACAAGAGAGTGTAGCATGTACACTCTCAGTACCATGATATATTTTTATGAGGTATGTCCAGTTGCATAAATATTTGAGTCCCACATACATTCTTTTAAAATCAAACCTTATTAACTTTAATTGTTCAAGTGAACATCAGTGAAGTACACTGTGAAATTAATTTATTAGCTTTTAATATTTAATTCAATCTGGACTAAAAGTTTACAGCTTCCTGGAGAAAACAGGAATAAGTTTTCTTTCAGATAAAACAAATATTTGTTGCAAAACATTCCATTCAGATGAGAAAATATTACCCCACGATTTTAGCTGGAAATGAATAATTCATTCCAACAGTGAGGAGAGCCTAGTGTTTCATTAACTCCTGGTTTATGGTGATCTAATTTGGGAATTTTATTTTCTAATCCAGATGTTTCCTTTATTGCACATCTCCACTTTGTTATGGACAGGGAAGAGCAGATGGGAAGGTGCTGTCCTATGTCCAACATATGTTCAGAATTTAGTCTCTCTTGTTTGTCCATTGCTTACAGTTTTAAAGTCTCCAGATCTATTGTATACGCTACTAGGTCTCCCTTCCCCCTCTTGTCTTCTTCTCCCTCCACCAAAAGCAAAACCAACTAAGCAAAACCCTTCAAATCCCTATAAGACTATACACACAGTGACATGAAACACCAAGCCCACTTACTTACACAAATATTGAGTAATAGCTTGTGCCACTGAAAAATTATAAAAAAGAGAAAAAAAAGTGTAAATTAGGATCTTATAAAAGATGCTGATTAAAATGAGCTAGTATGTAACTTAAAGTTTTGTTGTGGTTTAAGCTTAGTCGTAAATTAGACAAAGCATGTAGCCTGCTTGTTTTCCCCCCACAACCTGTCCT
>WYDI02019361.1:0-56046 GCA_009867235.2 Psittacus erithacus | reverse complement strand
TCACCTGACTGCCATGATTTTTCAAATATGATGGACAGTGGCTTAGCAACTTCATTTTCCAGCTCCTTCAGGACCCATGGATGGATTTCATCAGGTCCCATGGACTTGTGCACATTCAGGTTCTTAAGATGGTCTCGAGCCTGATCCTCTCCTACAGTGGGCCCAGGGTCTTCATTCTCACAGCCCCTGCTTCTGCCTTCTAAGACTTGGGTGTTGTGCTCAGAGCATTTGCCAGTGAAGACAGAAGCAAAGAAGTCATGAAGAACCTCAGCCTTCTCCAAATCCATGGTAGACAGTTCTTCTGATAGCTTCCTAAGGGGACCTACGTTGTCCCTAATCTGTCTTTTATTCGCTACATATGTATAGAATCCCTTCCTGTTACCTTTAACATCCCTAGCCAAGTTTAATTCAAACTGTGCCTTAGCTTTCCTAACTTGGTCCCTAGCTTTCCAGACAACATCCCTCTGTTCTTCTCAGCCTGCCTGTCTTTGCTTCCACCTTTTATAAGCCTCTTTTTTCCTTCTAATTTTCCTCAGCAGCTCCTTATCCACCCAAGGAGGTCTCCTGGCCCTCCTGCTGCACTTCCTTCTAGTTGGGACACAACACTCCTGAGCTTGTAGTAGGAGATCCTTGAATATCAACCAACAGTCTTGGGCCCCCCTGCCCTCTAAGGCTATATCCCATGGAACCTTACCAAGCAGGTTCCTGAAGAGGCCAAAGCCTGCTCTCACGCAGGCCCTAAAGAGCTGACAACTCTTACATATGATTGCCAAGAACAAATGCTGCAGGATGCATTTAGTTCTGTGACTTCACATGCTCTCTTAAGGTCTCCAATGAGATAGACACACCTCTGGACACTTGTAGACATGTGTAGACACTCACCTATTCACATGGAAGAAGCGGAGGTCTTGGAGACATCGTCTTGGCAGGTGCCAAATCAGGTCCCAAGAATCTACAAAGTGCTCCAGAGTCCTTCAATCTCACACCCACCATCTACATGGACATGTCTCAGAGGCTGGTGGCTACACCAAACTACAGCAGAAGATGCTCATCTGTGGCTTCACATACATACTATTCCACAAACTTGGTTTTTGACTTCTCTAGAGCAAAAGCAACAGCTTGATCCCTAGCCCAGAGGTTATCCCAACAGAGTCATAAACTGTATTTCAGGTAACTCTCTGTGGAACATTGAAAGTTTTATAGACACTTAGGGTCAATCAGCTTCATGACTTCCAGCTGAAAGTCTCATATAGAAGGCATCTTTTCCCTCCAGACAGCTTTCTGTTGATTGCTTGATATGAAATTATTGATAACCAAAAAAGGATGGACAGGATCCTAAGGAAAGACTGCACATCAGCTTATTGCAAGTACTGTGTTTGATCAAGTGTGGAAAGAGGCACCAGCAAAAGAGTGTGAGGAAAGCAGCCAATGAGGCTACAATGCAAATTTCCAGAGCAGAGTGTCATAAATCATTCAGTTTAATCAGATGTCTACAAGAAGAAACACTTGGATAGCTGACTTAGACATGGGTGTCTGCAAACCTGCTTTATACCATGAGTAATAGTAATGCATATCAAGTACTATTTCTGCTATACAAGTGCATGCTTGCTTGCTCTGGAAAGGTGACTAAAACCACCAAACATTTTTTCCCTGTGACCTAAGCTGGACAAGGGAACAGGTTTTTGGATTTGGAAGAGTGATGCATTTTCTACACACTTTTTTCCTTCTCCCAATGTAAAGGGAAGACAAACTTCATCAGATCAAGGAAGCAAACTGCACAGTGGATGCGATATCAAGAGAAAAAGTCTTTCATCCTGTGCAAAGAATAGAAGCAGTTCTGTGTTAGTGTTAAACCTAGTGCTAGAAAAACTTTGGTTCACTAGAGAAATTAAGAACAGAGTCCAGTGATTGAAGGGAGTAAGTATTCCACTTTTACCTCCAAAGCCCGAGAGACAAGTAACACTTGGCTGCACATAAAGCAAGCTGCTGTGAAATGCAGAAATGAAGAGGGAGAAAATTGTCGTGGTCTTCTTAAAGATTACAGTGGTCTTTTTCGATGTGCGGCTAAACAGACTTCGGCATTTAATATCTCAATTTGCACCATTATTGAATTCATATAAAAAAGGACAAGCCTGGAGAAAAATACTGTGACAAAACACTGGTGAGGGGGAAATGAGAACTGAAGAATCTGTGATAACCTCTTTCAGCAGTACACAATTAAAGGAGCAAATTCATGCTTCCCTGGCCAAAAGGTCAGCGGAATAGGCAGAAAGAGGTATGCCTAAGTTTCCTAAGGTTATTCCATGTTATCAGAGATAGAGCATCCCAAGAACTCAGCCAGTTCATGCCTTATACAACAGGAAAAGAATGAGAGCAGGCTAGACTGAGACAAGCTTGTTTTACATGTTGTAACCAATAGTAGAGCTATTTCTTAGAAAAAAACCCCTTACTTTTCCCCACAATTGTGAAAAATTGGAAGACAAAATATGTGCAGCCAGTTGTATATCTAAATAAAAAAAATCTCCTAAAATATGCTAATGCTACAGTATGAATGATTGGTGTGGTTAAAGTGTTTAGCTGCCTTGACAAATATAACTTCACCTATCCGCACTTTTAGTTCCCACTTCTGTAATCCTCACAAAAGTCCAGATTCAGAGTCTAAATTCCATTTTTGTTTTATTGGCTGGTTTTCAACCTTCAAAGCTGCTTGGATAAGTAGGAAGGAGAACTTATGTGGGATGGTAGGGCATGTGAATCTGAAGCTCTTACTTTTTTTAGTCCAAAAAACTCAGTGAACATCTTGGAATTTTTGGCCTAATATAGTGTTAAAATATGAAAGTGATGCTTCAGGCTTTGCCTACCTTTACTTGATTGACTGTTTAGAAATTGAACTAATAAATTGTGTAGAATAAATATTACTGACACAGTATAACCCAATATTATCAGTACAGTATATTTATGTTAGTTAAGCCACTTGAAAACCTGTCACACATCCACCAAAATCATCTGCCATGATGCATCTTGACTGCTTAAATTATAGCCCTTGACACAACAAATACTGTGGGAGGTATCAGAAGAGTTTTTGGTCTATTTAATAACCTGTGGGCTCCGTCTACACTTGTGCTTGATGAGTGGACCTGGCAGCAGGGACTGGGTTTTTCCAAGCCTGGGGCTGGTCAGGGGCACAGGCAGAGCTGGGTGGGGGGAAGTCTCCAGGCACAAGCCGCTGGGGCTGAGGCTACAACTACAATTCCTGCAGAGGAGAATTAGCAGCAGCATCCCTGGACAGTCACATGCTGCAGAGAAATGTCAGCCCTCTGCATGCCAGAAGGAGGTCCTGCAGTCCACAGTGCTTGTTTTCAGTGTACATAGTACAGAACAGATTATTTGGATCTTGACTTCAACCTTTCTTTGGAGAACCAGCTGAGTTAGAATGCCGGCTTTCCTCTCTCTCCCTCTAGGAAAGGCAGGACATTTATGAGACAAGTTAGCCACTCTCAGATCTGTTTCCTGTGCTGACACAGAGCCTTGGTTTTCTGTGATGAGAATTTGCAGGCTTCAGTATAGGTTGTATTAGTACATTTACAGATTTGGCACTTCATAACCATACAATGCATGGGGCCTTATTTTGTTTCTCTGGTGTTTCATTTATTCATGCTTGAAGATAATTATGCAACACACAGGTATATGGCAGTGTATAAGATACAAGATCTCTATATGCATGTCAGTAGGTACATTTGAGAACAGGATTTGTTGACAGTGTTTTTAACAGAATGTTATGGAAAAGATTTTTTTACCTCTGTGCATTTGTTTAAGGATTTCAGTAAATATTTTCAGCGTGTATTTTTGTTCTAAGTACACTCTGTATGAGGTTTTACCTGGTCTAAGTGTTTGAGCGCTGGGGAAACATTTTATTCCTGGTCACTCTCTAAAGGACATGCATGGCTGTTAAACTCCACATCCTCTTCCAGCCCCTTCAGGACTGCCTCCCACTGCTAACACTGATTTGTCTGGAAGAGAAGAGAGGGCACTCCCTGTGATAACCCGGTGTTAGGCCCTCTGTTCAACAGCTGTGCTAAATGAACCTATACTTGATTACATATTAAAACCCATCAGTCTTGCACAGGGTTTCCAAACCTTCACAACCTCCTCAGCAGGCATAATGGCAATCACAGTGTTTAAAGGTCATAGTTAGGAGCTTAATTTAAAGCTCTTATAATAATGCCATTTAATTCTGGAAAATGCCATCGTATAGCTCTCTGAGGACTGCTGTCAGACAGAAGACACTGCTTGCATACAGCTTTGATTTATTTTTTCCTCTGAATAATATCCATGTTGTTATCTTTTTAACTTACTAATGTTTCCACGTCCTAGGTGGTAGGCAGACTTTCATAGCAGCAGTAAATTTCAAACTTAAAGCACCAGCTGCATTTTAACTTCTACTATGGAAAAAAAGTTGGGGGTTTTCTTTAGGCAAAAGCGGATAATGCACATGCTGTGCAGCTAAAAATTTAAAGCAGTTTGATTATCACAATGTTTTGTTTTGCTTTAAAAAGTACTTTCATGTCAAATGAAGCATAAATCCTGTTCTGGGTTTGCATAGCAAAGTTTTGGTAGTGGAGGGGCTACAGGGGTGGCTTCTATGAGAATATGTCAAAAGCTTCCTGCATGTCCAACAAAGCCAATGCAGCCAGCTACAAGATGGACCCATCCCTGGCCAAGGCCGAGTGCATCAGTGACATGGTAGCACCTCTGGGATAACATACTTCAGAAGGAGGAGAAAAACCTCTTATAACAACCTGCAGCAGGAGAAAGGAGTGAGAATCTGTGAGAGAACCAGCCCTGCAGACACCCAGGTCAGTGCAGAAGTAGAGGAGGAGGTGCTCCAGCCATCAGAGCAGAGATTCCCCTGCATCCCGTGGTGCAGCCCATGGTGAGGCAGCTGTGCCCCTGCAGCAAATGGAGGTCTATGGTGGAGCAGATTTCCACCTGTAGCCCATGCATGCCACGCCATGCCACAGCAGAGGGATGCCCGAAGGAGGCTGTTACCCCACGGGAGACCCACACTGAAGCAGTCTGTTCCTGAAGGATGCACCCCATGGAAGGGACCCACACTGGAGCAGTCTGTTCCTGAAGGATGCACCTATGGAAGGGACCCACACTGTAGCAGTCTGTTCCTGAAGGATGCACCTATGGAAGGGACCCACACTGAAGCAATCTGTTCCTGAAGGATGCACCCCATGGAAGGGACCCACACTGGAGCAGTCTGTTCCTGAAGTGCTGCACACACGGAAGGGACCCACGCTGGAACATTTTATGAAGAACTGCAGCCAGTGGGAAGGACTCACTTTGGAGATGTTCATGGAGGATTGTCTGCTGTGGGAGGAACCCCGTGCTGGAGCAGGGGAAGAGTGTGAGGCATCCTTCCATAAGGAGGAAGGAGCACCAGAGACAATGTGTAGTGAACTGACTGAGGCACCAAATCCCCATCCCATGGGCTCCTCCAGGAAGAGGAACTAAAAAATTTGAGAGTGAAGTTGAGCTTGGGAACAAAGGGTTGGGGGAAAGTGGTTTAAGATTTGTTTTTATATTGCTAAGTGATTTCTCCCTCTCTGT
Source organism: Psittacus erithacus (assembly GCA_009867235.2). Classification (NCBI taxonomy): domain Eukaryota; kingdom Metazoa; phylum Chordata; class Aves; order Psittaciformes; family Psittacidae; genus Psittacus; species Psittacus erithacus. Next base: position 50,430 of record WYDI02019361.1, on the reverse strand, counting down.
CTCTCAGTCTACAAGCCTTTTGTTCTATTTCCTCTCCCATGTCCAGCTGAGGAGGGCAGTGATAGAGTGGCATTGATGGGCATCTGGTACCCAGCCAGGATCCACCCACCACAATCCCCTAATAAATAGATTTGCAACGTGTGGTTTATTTTGATAGCAGCAGCAGCAGCTAAATAAAGCAGAAGAGGCAGTTTAGTGGTGTAAGCACCATTTTCGAAACACCTAGACTCTCTGGAACCGCTGGCTTAAATCTCAGCAGGGTTGACTCAGCCCTTCAGCTCCTCAGGCAGAGTTTCATGTGTCTACCATGCAGAAAGGTGAGATTTATGAACAAAAGCCCTTGCTATTATGCACAAGATTTACATCACTTGTTCTGTTTTCAGTGCCACTGGTGTTAATTGTTTTTCTCCTTATGGGTACGAGGCTTTCTTGGTGCTGGCGGCTGCTGGGCTCTATTCTACAGCAGTCGGAAGGCTGACAGGGAGGTACAAAGACAGCTTTAGTCATCCTGCGAGACTGGAAACTGGACAACAAAACTCCGAACTGATCCTTGACCCAAACTTACCCTTCATAAGACCAGATTGTTAAGTGGGGCACAGTGCTGTACATTGCTGGTGGGGCTCCCAGAGCCAGGGAAGCGCAGGACCAGCAATGCTGCAGAGCTGTCTCATTGCATCTGCATGGCTTTTGCACACTTCTTGCCCATCCAGGGGTTGTCTCCTTCTCCCACAGCAGTCACAGACCTGCCTGTATACATCTGAGCAGAGTTGAAAGTAGGCTAAGAAACTACTGGGAAACACTGGAGACAGCAAAGCCCAGTGTGTAGGGTTAATCAGAGCTACTCATCATGCCTTTGAGATGCTAGCAGATACCTATGGCCCATGCTGTCGTTTATCTTAAGTCAGAATGCTGTCACAGGTGATGGAAAGCTCAGGTACAAATTTCTTAGAGCTTTTAGGGAAAACTAGTAGAGTTTGGTGCATGCATTGTGGGGCATTTTATCATGTGAAAGGCCTGAGTTTTTCCAGAAAGAGCTTACCTCTGTAATCCATGACATGGAAAAGGGAAGAAAAGCATCAGTAAATACATTCACAGCTAATTAATCGCAGTGAGAAACATAGGGTATAAAACCGTTGAATTTCTGGAAAGATTTTTCTAGCTCTGATGTGACATGTCATTAAATCTGTTTTCATTGCACTGATATGCTCTGGAACAAGAGCCAGGTGGCTTTTCATAGGCCTTCAGAAACCTGCCCATTGCAACAGAGCGAAGTGGCAAGTTAATAGCCCAGCATGGGGGAGAAACAAAATAAGCAGCTCTGGTGCAGAACTGCCAGGCCACCCCACAGCTTCAGCAGAGTTATTTGAAGGTAGATAATTTGGAGTAGCCAAATTGCTCTGGAGGACTTCGGAGGGCTGTGGTGGGTCTGATTCAGCGCCCTACAATGGCTCTTTGTTGACCTATTGCGTCCTATAGTGTTATGCTATTGGCTTAAAAGCAGTGTATCTGTGCAAAAAGTCAGATTCCATGTTACTTTCCTTAAAAAGTAAATAGTGTTAAAGATACCCTTATTTTATTGTGATAGAACCTGCATGGACAATTTAACGACTTCCTTTTTCTTTATGCAATATTTATTATACTGACCTAATGTCCAGTGAAATCTGCATGTCTTCCCATTGACTCCATGGACTTTGGATCATACCCCTAAAGCCTAGAGAAGTGCATGAATAATAACAGAAAACCACGCACATCAAAAACTACCTTTCAAGTAAGTATGTGTTCCCATTTAAATCTCTGAACTCAAATTACAGGGTTTTTAAAGAGCAGTTTTCTTAAAAGCCAGGAACAAAGTATTTATATTAGCTACACTGAAATGAAAAGAAGAACGAGCAGAAGAAAGCTACACTGTTCATCTGCTGTTTAAAATCAAAATTACTGCTATATTAAAAACTAATATCTGCCTTCAACTGATTTAAGTAAAAATACTACATCTCTCGCCATTAAAAAGACATCTTTAAATAAAAGAGATGATGATTTTAACAAAAAAAAAGAAAAAAAAACCAAAAAAGAAGGAAATGGAGATCTTTCTTTAGCTGTGCTCAGCTGAGAAGGTGTGGTACAGAGAATAGGAAATCATTTGGTTCTCACTGATTATAGCTCTTTGTATCAAAATACTCGAGGCTGAAATTAGTGCAATCCACAAGAGCAGGTGTTTTGAATTTTAATCTAAGATATAATTAGAGTCTGTAAAAAACACTGTGATGCAGTAATTGAAAGGGCTAATCATGGGATGCTTTAATTTAAAAAAAATATTTAAAAATAGATCTACCAGACATAAAAAAAAAATCATATTCCACAAATCTTTATTTTGACTACATATAAAGCTGCAATCCATTATGACTTTGATTTGAAAGACTTAAACAATTCACTTGTATCTTTAAAAGTGATATATAATTATCAAGTTCTTTATCTTGCATTTCATGTTGTTTATATAAACATTGTTTAAATCTCTAATGCTTGCACAATCACTCTGTGGGGATAATTGACAAGGACAAATATTTGTTTAAACACCACATAGATTATAGAATTATATATGGATTGAGCTAATACTTTCCCTTTTACGTTTGCTTATTGTTTGTAAATGATGTCTCTTTAAACTTCAGCTATCCAACCTCTTATTTTAGTGCTTCTAGTGAGACAATGTCAAAATTAGAAGCTCTTTCTGTTCATAAAGATCACTATACAGCCATATGGCTTCACCCAGTCACTGTTTTAGAGTCAAGGTTGACAACCAAAGGAACTGATGCTGGTTAAAAAGTCATTTGATGGCTGCCATCTTCATAGCTGTTACATCTGATTTTGAGCTAGAATGGCAATGCAATCAAGCAACACAGGAATGAATCAATTAGATAGTGATCACAGTGAAATGAGTGAGTGCTTAACTTTTCAGTGCACAAACTGAGACTGTCTTAAAGAATTTGCATCGAGTTGATCATGCTTGTCCTGAAAATTTCTGCAACCTGGTGCACTGCAATTCAAATTAAGCCAGCTGAAATAAGGCATCTGAAAGGACTAGTTACTAAAAAAATGCCAGCTGATATAACTCTGATGCACTGTTCTCTCTTTACCCTGGAAACCAGGAAAATTAATGTGGAGCACAACTCTCTGCGGGCCTAGCACTGTTTTGAGCTGCATGCCATAACACTTTATATTGATGCTACTTTCTGCTACTGAAATGCATAAAAAAGGATGAGGCCAGCTGTCAACTAATAAGGAGCAAAATCCATATCTGATAATATATCTCTATTATTAACATTTAATTAGTATTATGAATATTATCAAACCAAAGTACTTCAGGAGGCCTGTCTTTTGTGTAATCATGCTTGTTCAAGTCAGATATTAGCCATGAGGTTTGTGATACATTAAACAGTTATCTCACAGACAGTCTGAATGCCAGAGAAATGTGCATTTTATTAGCACAGTGAAATGTTTCACTTTACCTGCAGTTCAGGTGACAACTTGCCTTCAGGTTTTCAGGACTGAGATAATGCCAGTGTTCCTCAGATCCATTGCCAGGATGTCTTGTGGTGGAGCAGGGTCGCAGGGCCCATGGGCCTGGTAATTAATGCAATGTCAATCCTGCTGCGGGGTCTCTGCCAGCAACCTTACAATGGAACCAGACAGCTCAATCTCAGCGAGACTTTCCCTCCACTGGAGCATGCTGGAAGGGTTTCTCCTCTGTTCAAAGAGAAAAACCTTTCATTCCAAGGGTGTTTTGAACTAATTCGAAAGTGCAGATGTTGTTTATATGCTGTGTTACAGGGGAAAATACTTCTTTTTTCATGTTTTCTGAACTTATTATTGAAGGGGGAAAAATCAACCCTGGGCGAGGTTCAAGTTTGCTAGGTGCCAAATTCTTCAAACTTTGTAATTTAAATCATCATCCCACGTACGTATTGGAAAGCCAGATGCTTTGTATCCTCTTTATCTCCTGTTCTATCTGTCAGGCACAAAGATTTCTGCATGTCAGAGAAAGTAAGTGCTGCTTCTCAGCATGGCATTGCAGAGAAAGAGGCGGAGAGAGGTGTTTTCATTAGGCTCCCATTCTCTTGTTCTCACAGCTTTCTTGCTTTTTGAGCAAAACTTGTGATAGAAATGCTTTCTATTTTTATTCTTGGAGGCTTGTTTCTGCTATCACAGTTAGTAGCTACCCATGAGATATGTGTTAAATGAAATCTTGGTTACTTCAATCGACTTCTTAATCTGATTAATTGATGAGCAAAGTAGATTTCACACAGATATACATGTGTGTATATACTCCTTAGCATTTTATTCTGATTTCTTAGTATCCTGTCAATACTAGTCACCGACTGACTCAGACTTGAAGCATCTGCTGTAACTGTGATCTTCCAGACCTCCATGTACATAACCTTACAGCTTAACTTTGAACAAACACTGCAATGCCAAAAAATGTCTATTTCAGTACCAATATAAAATTATATCTAGGTGTTTGGAATGCCCTGCCAAATACTGATTTTCAAAAGAGAAGTACTAATAAGTGCAAAATAAAAAATGAAATCTTGCTATAGGTTTTAATTACACAGAGACATATTACCTTCTGCACAGAAGCCATGCTTCAAAGGAGCAACACAACACAAAGTCTTTAATGAATGAGTTTTCAGCCTTGCATTTAAGCATCAAGACTCCATGAAGAGTTCTGTCCCTTTACATTAGCCAAGCCCTGGTCTGAGTAGTAAATTGCTGATTTCCTCAGAGTATTTTCTAATGCTTGGAAAATGATTCCTAGGCAATTCATAAACAAACTTTAACCCCTACCTGTGTTGGCATTATTCACACCATTTCATAGATGCGGTATTAAAATGTAATATTTTCCGAAGTTCCAGATAATTTTGGGTGCTGAGCAGCAAATCTCTGATTTTTTGGAGCACATGTCTGTTCAAGGCAGCGCTCCCACTGACTGCAGTGGCAGCTGCAGTCTGAGAATAATTCTGGTTAGAAAGCACCATCTGATCCACCCCCTTGCTCGATTTTGAAGTTTTACTTAACTCTGAAATCAGATCAGGTCTTTCAGGGTCATATCTATTCAAATCTGAAGTATCTCCAAGGATGGAGATTTCAAAACCATGTGAGTACTTAGTATGTCTGCAAATGAAGACCTGGAAACCCAAAACCAAAGCTCCCAGAAAAAGCGATTCTGCAAGTTTCTGCCACACAGGGAGCACGGATAACACTGAAAAGACAATGTTCCATGTCTTTTTGAGTGTTCAAAATCAGGGGGGTCTTGTACTGCTTGTAGGTGATGTATGATGAAGTCTCCTTTTGGCTCATTTCTTTATGCGCAGCTCCCCCAGCATCTCAGCAGCTCAATTTCTCATATGCAGAAGACAGCACACATCTACATTTAGTCCAGTGCCCTGAAGAAAATGAATCTCTTCCAACACTTAGGGCTTTTAGCAAGGCCTTGGTGTCTTTGAACGCTGGAAGGCTGTACAGCCTTGTACTTATCCCCTGTAAAGGAGAATATGAGCTGTCTCTGAGTGACCAAGGACAATTGGGCTGCTGCCATCTAATAGTAGGCTGCAGTCCTGAACCCTTTTTCCTACAGAAGCAACGCCATCCACATCTAAGTGATGCTGCTAGGGAATATTTAAAGAGCTACCATAGCCTTGAAATAAGTTATGACCTTGCATAGATAGGTTCCCTACATTCCTTCATGTGTTCTTGGGTACTGGCTGGCCCTTGGAAGGAAGAGACACCTGGGAAAGAAGGGAAAGGGCAGCACAAACTGTGATAAGAGAACATGGAACTTGGTTGGAGCTAGATGATCTTAAGGTCCTTTCCAACCCTAACTATTCTATGATTCTAACTCACAAGTGTCTGTGTGTTTTCAAAGTGAGTTTAATTGCAATGTATGAATGAACAGTATTTTAAGTTATTTGCTTTTCTTTTTTCTGTGGTCAATACATGGAAAAGAAAATGTGTCAGCCATGACTGCATGGGCTGGCTGGGAAGTTGCATGATGGCTGGGAATCATGCCCTTGGGCTGGTTTCTCAGGAACTGCCTTATCTGAGGGAGAACCTGCTCCATCCCACTGTAAGATGCTTGGGCACGAGGCTGCAAGGTGGAGCTGTATGCTCCATCAAGGGACTTTAAGTGCACGGCCTCTTACGGCAACACTTCTTCAGCCACAGGACAGTGCCATGGCTTCTCTCTCTCTCTGTGATGCCCTGAGTTGGGTGCTGCTGGGTTTGCCAGGGCAGGCAGGAGGCCAGCTGCAGTCATTGAGGTCCCAGCAGGAGTGAGCTCATTAGGATCACTGTGCTCAGGGAGAGGAATTTGGCAGGTCTGAGACAGCAGTGGGGAGTTGACAGGGCCACCTGTGTACCCTGCCCTGGCAAAAGATTCCAGCTCTGGGGACCTCCTAGGGTGTTTTGCAAAACGGAGGGTGAAGGAGCACTGGCTGTGCTGGCACATGTGATGATTGCCCAGGGTGCTCCCAGGGCCTTGTACTGATGGGTGTCAGCCAGGGCGAAACCACATTGGCAACTGTCTCACCCTAAGCACTGCAGGCACCTTGCAGCAGCCCTGTGTCTGCCTCGGCACTACCATGAGGTTGGGTTTCCACTCTTAATTTAAGGGGGAGCTTGAGGTACTCAAGGAGTGGAAAATACTGACACTAAGCATCCTAAAGATAGTCTAAGCAAAGAGTGAAAGTCAGCCAGTTGAAAAAGTCACTGCCATTGATTCGTAAAAGAGAGTCAAGAGTGGTATGTATAAAGTGATCAGCAAAGTGTTTGGTTTTGATATTTAAAAATTAGCTAAAATTTTTGATTACTTTTAATATATCATTTAAAAACAACCTCAAACCTTGAGCTTTCTGTTGCAGAAAAGCAGACCTAATATAGAAGGGTGTGCTACAGGCAGCAGTCCAAGAGCACGCAAGAGATTTGTAAAAGTAGTGCTTCAGGAAGCTTGGTCCAAAAGCATGTTCCAGCAAACGATTGCACTGAAATTAATCACAAAGGAAAGCTACAGGAGCCAGCTAGCACTTCAGCATAAACTGGCATTGCTTTTTTGGAATGACTAGAGCTGCTGATTTATACCAGCTGATGATCTGGTCCACAAACTTTTTCTTATTCCAACTTTAATTATTTCCCAGAGTGTCAGGGTGTCTATGTCTATCTCTGTTCATTTAAGATTTCCAGATGCTAGTCTGGAAGTATGCTTACAGCAAGCATTAAATTGGTCAGTTTGGATGGAGCACAGGCTTCCTGATATCCTCTTTGGATACTTTTATTTCAATGTACAAGTGTGCTGGTTGACTATGAGAATATTTTTGGTTTTGTTTTTGTTTTTTCTCTCTGTTAATGCAGTTCTCAGTGAACATAAATGAAAAGGGCCTGTTCTCACAATCCACAAGGGCAGGCTTCATTAATGGTAGTTAACATTTGTATGTTTGAATAGATTTGTACATGAAGGTGGTTCCTTATATTTAGATTTGCAGTCCTAAGGAAAAAATAGCTCCCTGTTTATGAGCTACCAAGACCTTTGATTTCAAACAATTTAAGGTGGCATTTCTCAAGACCTGTCTTTATGGATACGCCCTCTGAGTATTTTTCACTGCACCTGTACAAACAGCAACAAAGAGAAAACATGTGAGTGTGAAAAAGGCCTTCAGCTTCTCCCACCTACTTAATGAAACTTCCTTGCTTTTTTTGCAAGCAAATGAAAGACAATAAATTGCGTAAGATGCTTTTCCAATGGCAGCAGGAGTGATAGGAGTGTCCTCATTTGATGCTTTAGGGGATAAGACTTATAAATGGTGCCATCAAAAGCCTTTCTGGGATGTGAAAGCTTGCAGAGAATGAGGCAGTTCAGCAAGCTCTGTAGCTTAAAACCCAAGTGTGCTGTGATTGTCATGTGTGATTTGGTTTGTCATGACAAAGAGTCTGCTTAAATTTTTGTAGCTCAACTAGTTTCAGCAGAGCAACACAGATTTGTACCAGCTCAGGTTCTGGATAGAAATCTCTGCATTTCCATTAGAGTCAGAAATACTACCAAGATCTGTGCTACTGTTAGAGTCTTTTAATATCCCAGATAGCTTGCAGTCTTTTTTCACCACATAAACTTTAAACCAGATACAGATCATTCAATTAGATGCAGTTTGGATTACTGCTTTGGACACTAGAGAAGAACTGGTTGCACCAGCTCAGGAGACCTGCACTTCATCAGTTTTAAATTAAATGCAAAGATAAAAAGAGGTAGTTCTAGTTGAAAGTGAAACTATCATTTTCAGTTTCAAAAATATAGTTCACTAAACTGGGAAACTCATGGACTTGAGTGTAAAAGAGAGCTCAAGTTTCTGAATGACAGAGGTACAACTTTTCTCTGGGGTCTGTACTGAAGAAGGGACATAGACCTAGCCGGATGATTACCCAGCTCAGAAATAACCTATTCAGAACAAAGAGACATCTTATGAAGAATGGAAAAAGAGAGTAATGTTCAGCTAACGCGATTAAGGCTTAGAGGTCAGGATGTGTATGGATAAAATGAGAATTGCCAAAAGACAAACGAAGTTGGATTTTTCAAACAAAGCTAAATCAAATAGAGATTATTTTAGCCACACAAACAAAAAGATGATTTATAGCTGCTGTGCAGTGAAGATGGTGAAATTAAGGATAATACAGATATGGCCCCAAGATGAATACCTTGGCTCAGTTTTCAACAGGGATCATGATGTTAAACAAGGCTGTGTTGCTAATGGGAATTTGAGAATGGAAATAGAATTAACCACATCTAAGGTGGACGCCAAACTCTAAAGAGATTAATGTAACTGAGTCAGCTTACTGCGGAGACACATCCTAGAAGAACTATGCAAGATCTGGTTAAAGAAACTGCAAGTCTGCTAACAAAGATTTTTAATGTGTTTATCAGAGATGATAGCTTTTCCTTCAAAAGGCAAGTGTTGGATCTAACTTAAGGCAAAAAGAGGAAAAGTCTGGGCAACCACAAGTCTCACTTCAAGAATATGTGATATTTCAAAATATACATAGGAGAAAAAACAGGTAAGGACATGAAGATGGAAAAGAAATTAAATTTCACTCACTTTAGCAAGAGCAGATCATGTCTGAAGGCCTGACAAATTACTTTTATTAGTAAGAGAATGAGATGCAACTCAGTTACCAGGAAAGCTTTTGACACAGTGCTACGCAGGAAATTGCTCGTTAAACTGGAGAAAATTTGGATTAGCAGAAGAATTGTGAGGTGGAAGAAAATGAAAGATCATGTTGAAAAGAGAAATACCAAACTGAAAGGAAGTTACTAGTGGAGTTCTTCCAAGATGTGTCTAGGGACTGATCTTACTTAACATTTTTAACAACTTTGGCAGAAAAAGTAGTGCTGTGCTCATGAAATTTTCTGATAATGCAATATGTAGTGTGAATGTGGAGGAGGACAGTATACAGGAAGAACTGGATAAGCTTCAGGGCTGGGATAATAGAAATAGGATGAGTTTGAATAACCCAAAAGGTGAGGTCAGGCACTTCAGGACTCGTAATTTTTCCCCAAGCAGGAAGCTTTAAAAAAAGACCTGGGAGTGGACTATTTGATCACCGGATGGCACAACATGCGATGTGTCTGTGGAGAATGCAAATGTAGTCCTTGAATGTATCAGGTGGGAAGCCTTCTGCAAAGAAAAGTTCCAGTGTCGTCTTGTGACACAAATTACTTTAACCGGAAATTAGGAGGTTTCTAACCATAAGAACCATACATTTCTGCAACAGCCATCCATCAACCCAAATATGCTGATAAGGCAGAACCTTATCAGTTTATGGAAACTGGTACAGTGAGGCAGTTGGGGGAGACTGGAGGCAGCAATCCAGGAGAACTCTTCTGGATCTGGCTTCCTTCACAGCTTCAAACAGAGCTCAGATACTCAGCTTGGTAGCATTGCCCGAAGGCTAGATTAAGCTTGAATTCTACTTTTGATGGAAAAATAAGCCCAAATTTGTTAGAAATATCAATAGCTGCTAATCACTTGACTAGCTCACAGCCTCCAAATACATATTTGTCTCTGCAGAGGCAAATGATCCCCATTAATAAAGTATCCCCTATCATCACCTGCAACAAATCCTGTTAGTGACTTGATTTTCAGCGACTTCAACAGCGCATCTGGCTGCAGTTAGTAAATGTTATTGTTAAATCACATTTTTTCACTTTATAGGTAATTTTCACCAGATATCCCAAAAAACATGCCGGATAAATTCTATGGAATCTTAATCCCTATAATTTTCATGCAGTACTATCAAAATGTATGACATATTTTCAGTAGCTGGGCTTTCAAACTGCTTACCACCATTTTTACTCTATGTAGGGACCTCTGCAGCTCCAACCCAAAGATGGGTGAAGACCAGCAGGGTAAGACTATGCCCCGTCACCTACCCCAAAGGATCAGGAGAGTCTTGTTTGCTATGATTTTGATTTCTGCTAAACTGATTTCTCTGCATTTCATAATCAAGACAAAAGAGCCCTCATTTGATAAGTACACTCTATTTAGCTGTGATGAAGTGCTCAGGTGAAGGCTTCTGCTGTGTTCAGCTTAGTGTACATAGGACTGCTCTGTGAACCTATTAACTTACTATTTAGACACTGGATGGGCACATTTCCAGTAGATGACTGGATGCTCACATTTTTTATTTGCTGAAGATTTCTTTGACCTTAGTGAAAACCAAAAGAGAGGAAATAGCATTCAAGGAGGCAGAACTTAAAATGAAAAACACATGAAAAAGAAACTCCCTGAGGAACAGAAGAATGGAGCACTGGCTGAACTTGGGGGTGTTTGCTGTTTGGCAGCCTTGCCAGGACATATGCAGAACAATATTTGAAGTTTAAATTCTCTATGTGCAAAGGAAAGGAAAAAAACCCCAAACAAACGGAAAAGTTTAAGCATGGAGGTTGCATCCCTGAGATGCAGAAAGAGAACCTTTTCTTCTAATAGCAATCTAAAAAATGCGGGTTATTTGGTGAATTCATTAACGCAAGCTGGGTCCACATATGTCTTTCATTTTAAGATACCAAATTAAATCACAATTGATTTCAATGGTCACCTTATTTTTTTACGAGAGTGAGAGGTTGCTTAGTGAAAGGCATGTATTTATAACTAATTTAAAGTATAGAAGATTTGTTACAGTGGCCCACACCTGTCACAGCCATTGATTTATGCATGTACTGACTTGCCGCGTTTGCCTATGGGTAGCTTAAAATTACAGACCTGGTACACATAGACTGAAGGATTACAATACCAAAAAATATCATCAGAAAACATTAGAATTTTCTACATACCACAGTCCAAAAAACTTTACAGTGCTGGAACTTTCAGCTCCAGCTCACACTGTGTTTTTGTACAGGCACGGACAAATTCTCTGTATTCTCTGGAATATAAGGCTTATTTAATAAGAGAAAAAGAAATATTTTGCTGACTGGGGTAGTGAATATGGTTCTGATTTGCTGCTAACATAGACTCATCCTTCTAAGCCTTAAACCAATTTCAAGTCAGGAAAGAGAGGTGGTGGAAAAACCTTTTTAAAATCTCTGGCAGAGGGCCCAGAACACAGCTCATCACATTGCAGCAGCATGATGGTGACAAGGTTGTCTGCCACTGACTCATGCCCCACAAAGGACTGTCTGCAGAAGACAGTTTGGGAACTGCTGCTCTCAGTCATAAATATTGTCTCTCTATGCTCTTGAAATAAAAACTTTTCCCTTTGTGTGGATAATTTTACACAGTTTTAATGATTTTAATTATTTTCTGCAGATAGTCTTAAATTTGACTTCCTCCAGCTGAAGCAGTTAAGTTTTGCCTCCAGTGGTCCTATCAGGCTCTAAAAGTGTTCCATCTTAGCTGTTTTCTGTCCTGTGGGAAGGCAGACCTGTGGATCTCTTATTGATGACAATGTGTGAGGCAGGGGGCAGAGATGCGACAGAAACAGGAATGAAGAGTGGACATGGGATGTGCAGCCTGACACTGCCAGCAACATCAGGCCCTACTACCTGGAATGTTGTAACCATTAACGCCCACAACAAATCCTTACAAGATGCAACAGAAACCAATCCTGCCTCATTTCTTCAGTGTAGTGGAGAAGAATGCAGGTGATCCATCCCTGTTTCCTGCCCCAGCCTCCATGCACCCTCCAGGCTGTGGATCCCACACAGACCATGGAACAAATTAGCCCATTTAGTGGGCAACTAGTTGCCTGTCTGGAGATCCACCACCATCAAGCAAAGACAGAAGGTCACTGCTAACACCATCTCCATGCACTGATATTTTTGGAGTGGTTTACTACTGCACACTTGTCATCCTGAAGGAGAAGGTTATAACATAAAACATTGCATGTAAGTAAAAATCCAAACCAAAATAGAAAACCCAACCTTTTTTTTCTCTAAAAAATGTGACTTCCTGCTGTAAAGATTGCCATTTTTTCTCAAAAATAAACTACCAAGCTTAATGGGACTAAACAGACTTCCAGAACATCCCTGATTGATGTGGGGTGCAATTCTGGCTTGTATAAGTGCCATGATCTGCCTTTTCTGTTTTTCTCATTCCCCTCTCCATTGCCTTCTTCCTGCTTCATGGACATGCAAGGCTCTCAAGACAGGTTTCCTTTCCTTTTTCTGCAGTAGCAAACTCTTATGTTCTTACTCTTCCATCATCTTTCTACATGCAGATCGCAGAGGAGGAATCCTCAAGGTCTGTGGCAGTTTATTTAGTTCAGTCCTAATGGGAAAAATACCCGGGAATCCTTTTTCCTGGTTCAAATAATTACCTGCACATCATCTGTAGTTTTCTTGTTGATATGACGTGTTCAACATTCAGATTTTTTTAGACAGTTCCATCATGCTATTTGATACATACATAACATCTGTAATGTAATTCATAAAACAAGCCGCGGCGTCTCACACACCTCTGTATTTACTGAACCTCAAAATACAAAGACTTGTCTTTAATGCCTTGTTTACTTCTGTTTGCATAAAACTTAAGAAAAACCTCACAAGATTTTAGATATTAATACAACACTTACTTATACGTGAGTAAACATAAAGCAACACCCTCTACATCTTTATCCACAGTAACTCAGATGTAGCTAAATAAATGAAAAGAAAACAATTTTTTACCGTAACTAGAAGCTTTAAATTAAGCAATATTGGATATCTTGTTTGACTGAGTGAGTCTGGAAGCCAGTTAAAACTTTCATTTGGATTTTTTCTTTTGTGTCTCTTCAAAATGTTCTTATTATTGAATATCGTATGTCTTGCTGTGTTTCTAAATTCATGCACATTTCCTGCTAAGAACATATGGAAAAGAGTAGATGGTTCAGAGCAAAATCTGGATGACATAATAAACCATGAGAGAGAAACTGGAAGGATTAATACAGATCCAAAGACTGAAACTATGCCTACTGTTAAGAACACACCACCATTTTTGTATAGCACAGACCTTAATGAGGTAGAAATAGGAAAATGTAAAAATCAGACTGTTATAGAATGTTAGGATTTTGTATATGGATATTCTAGGTATGATGACAATTTAGACATGACAATTCTTTAAGCATTTCCTCATCTTAGTGAATTTTAACAGTGGCAGAGCCTGTGTAAATTTCTAACGTCGTCTTGGTCCATTGTGTTCTCTTTCTCTAGAGTCCATTTTCTTCTCAACCTAAGGAAAACTACCGGCGTTCCACCTCACTAAAGTAAGTGAAAAATGCAATGTGCACATATCTGCTGCTGACAGCAATATCAAGTAGGCTGGTGAACAGTGCAGCCATAATCATGGGATACCAATCAACTAATAAATAGAGGTGGCGTTGGTTCTTACATTAATGCCCAGGAATACACTTTTGGTCAGACCTGCAACTAGTAGAACATTTTTCATTTAAATGTCTGACTTCCATGGAGATGTAGAGATTAGCTCTAAGTGAAGAGCCACAGCTCGTCTCACTATGTGTCTATGCAGAGAGGGCAGACACAGGCTTACCGCTCAGCCTTCCTCAGCCAGACACAGTCACTATGGATGCCACCCTGTCACCTGGAGCTATTGCCAGGCTCACTTCCAGAAATGTGTGACATGGAACTGTACAGCTGGTACAGCTGGTACTTACACCCACCCTTCACCTGACACACTGGTCGCTCCCATGTCTGTTTTCTGTGATGATGTAGGAAAATCACAACGGATTCCCCTCAGCAAACTAAGAATATTTCCAAGCTATTCTGCAAGATATATACCAGTCACCTTTGTCTCCTTAGATGGTGTATGAAAAGAAGGCAATCTATAGGAGAAGTTTTAGAGTCCTCTCTTCCTATGAAGTGGTTCACCATCAGGAGATGCCCGTTTCTCTCAACAGCTATCAAGGAAGCATGAGGCTAGAAGCCTTGTCCTGATCCAAATCATACATCTAACCTTCAAACTCCTCAACTAGAAGAGATGAACCTTACTGAAAGTTTTCCTAAAAGTGTAATACATATTGAAATTAATTAAAATATGCACTAAAAAGAAAACCAAACAACAAAAAGGGTTTTTGAATAGAGTACTTCTAAATTTCCTTACTGATATGGTTCTCATGGTTGTGAAGACACCTTACGGCTGCATCGTCTGGCAGAGGGTGATGGCATCCAGTAAGGATCCAGTGGCTGATTGCTCCTGAGAAGCAAGTCAGTGAGTGCAAGCCCCGCTAGGAAATGTGATGAGGTTTTCTAAGACAAGCTCCCTCCTCAGCTGAAGACAGAGTTGGGCTTGGAGAAGACATGATGTGACTTATTCCCAAGAAGAGCTGAGGAAGCTGTCCAAAAGGATTCTGTGGGAAAGGCCCAAGGGAGATCAGGAAGGCACAGAAGACGTAAGCGTTTGTCTGGATCATGGTCTGTCAGAAGCTTGAGGATTAAGGGATTAAAGTTCGGATGTGCAGAGTAAGCAGGAGAAGTAAAATGCCTGAGCTATACGAGACAATCTGCAATCAGTCCTTCTGTGTGAGGACTAGGAGAGCATGGCAGGACCCCATCCCTTCCTTAGCCCATCTAAAGAAAAGCCCAGGGCTATGTGAGCAAAGGTCTACCTAGTTTAGAGAGGGAGAAGAGTTACGAATATGTGAAAGAAGGCTTTTTCTCTATGTTGAGAAGGTGAGACCACATGTGACGGCTGCGGGTGAAATGGAGATGTAATCTGAAGGAGGAGAGAGGAGCATGGGCAAGGAAGAAAGCTGAGGCCTTATATTAAAAGAGAGCTTATGCCAAACAGAAATGACTCTACAAGCAAATTCAAATCTGCTCTTAAATGAGCGGACATCCACTCAGCTTTCTCTATGTTATGCGCTTTAATGCATGTAATCATATCACTAGGAAAAAAAGAAAAGTCTGATGTGGCTATTTCATACTGTTGGTCAGGGAGCAAGTGGTGGTTAATAGCTCCTCACTGTAGGAATAGTAGTTCAACATCTCCAGTAAACCTGAGAGACCGAGACTTTTAAAGTATTTAACTATTCACTTTTAAAAATGAGAGCCAACCACGCATCTCCTTGTAATAAATGCCTTTCTGTGCACATTCTAGGCTAAGGATAATAAGGCTTCTTACAAGTGAAGGCACTACAGACAGAACTTGAAGCTGTTACGAATAATATAGTGGAAAATTTCCCCAGGCAGCTGATCTAATTTTGATTGTCAAAAAAATCTGTGTTCAGCATGAAACCGCCTGTAATTGTAGCCCTAGTGATCTTTTTCACAAGTTATTAAAATGAGTTTTTAGTCACATCATGATAAAGTTGGCAATAAAGACATTGGAAAGAAGGGAAAAAAAAGATCATTCTTATGTGGCCGCCTTCTTAGAGTCCCCCAGTCAAATTCTAACACAGCAGCAGTAAAAATACCATATTATTTCCTGCTGGTCGGCAAAAGGAAGCTGTCCTGCAGAATCTGCTTCCTGGCCATCAGAAAACACTGGCATGGAAACACATCTAAGTTTGCACAAGGGAGGATTGATTAGTATAAATCTCTGCAGCTCAGTAGTATTGCCCAAATCCTTTACTGAGTGTTGAGGTGTATTTCATAGAGTTGAAGCATAGAAATAAAATGTTAAAGGGTTGTATGTCTTTAATTGCCAGTCTATTTTCCTGAATACAATTATCCATTATTTTAACTTCCATTCCTTGTGCCAGAGCTATGTCAGCATGGAGTCAGTCCTCGCTGCAGCAAGACGTCTGCTTCCTTAAGCGGTCATTTTGCCTGAGGAGGGTCTAAAGGATTGTATCCTTGAAATTGTTTATCTGTGCTGATTACAGTACAGAAACAAAAAATATCCATAAAATCAGTAGTTAATCTTAGCCAGGAAATAAGTTATACTGAGTCACTAAACCTGGCAAAGGTAGCTGTTTAACAGAAGCTACTCTGAGCCAATTCCTGCATATACTCTACTGAAGCACAGCCATGGCATTTAATTTAGGTACAAACGCCAAAATAAACATCTAATTGACTTTCCTTTTACACTAAGTTGTTCTGACTTTGGCTATACATTGCTATATGTACTGCTATAGATACTATTAAACCAAGTATGAAGCCTGGGCAGTGCTAGTTTCAGCGGGAAAAGAGCACCATTTCAGTACTATTCATTCTGCTGCCGTAGAAAACAATAAAATAAAAAATCCTTCACAGTAAATGTCCACATTGAGAACTTACAGAATTCTTGTTTCTTTTCTACATCACAGGGTGGATAATCATACAATATTTGGTTAACTGTCATTGTGGTGGGAATGCTTTTGGGAACATAATTTTCTATCTCGCAACAGACTTTTAAATCTGTTTTACCATTTTATTCTTGGATGTGTAAACAAATTCTGAGAAGCAGGCCTACTAAACCTTTCATTCCTCTGTCATCCTACTAATGCATCACAGAGAAGTTATTCTCAGCTTTCACTGAAGCCATTGTATTTCTAATCCACTTCAGTCTGGGAAAATAACACCCTGCTTTAATTAAGAGAGCAATGAATGTAAACTGACTTCAGAGAAGAGCTAAACTCTTCTCCCCCTCTGAAAATTCATATGCTGAGTGATGTGCAGCAGAAATCCCTTATACCTGAACAACATGTTAGCACTGACTTATTATGAGAGGATGAGAGTCTGATGTTATGGGTGCCAACTCCATTCACTATGATTTATGCCCGTGACCCTGAGAGGAGTGGAGACCCCAGTTTCTCCACTGTTTCTCAGCTATTGCCAAAGGTAATACATTTTGCTAATCGAACATCTCAGCTGCATGAAAAAGGAGGCTTTCTGAAAAAAGTGTTCAGAGGGTTCAGCCTGTTTCTATGATATCTATTTGCTTTCCCTCAAGATCTCAAAGTTTTACAGTTCCTGAGATATCTTTGGGGGATAAGAAAAGGTTTGCACATTTCTTAATTCTCTATCTCTTTTTTTTGCAGTGCAGTACCTGCGCATTTTGTGAGGCAAGAAACTGAAGAAGAGGACTCCTCGTAAGGAAATCTTATGCAGACTTCAGACAGGCAGAATGCAAGCAGAGCATGGCTGGGCCTCTGAAGTTGCTTTCCCTAGTCTTAAAAAATGAACACACAGAAGTGGTCTGATAACTGTTTCATGTTTCTCCTGTGAGATGCTTCCAGGACATCATGGTTTCTTTTAGCCCATGAATTTGGTCCAGAAACATTATGAGCAGCAAAAGCTATAAAGTGAAGCTGGCACAGACGGTGACAGGTCACTTATTAGGTATTAGAGTGCAACAAGAGGTACTCTGTGGAAAGGAGAGTGGGTGTTCCTTGGCGTATTTACAGATACCACTCTCAGGTGTGGCCCCCTCATCAGAGATGGATGCTGTCTGAGGAGGTAATTCAGGAAGGAAGCCTGGAAGCATGTGGGTGTGAGTCTTGCCCCAGGGAAAAAGGGGAATTGTTTATTCCAGCAGTAGGAAAAGAGCTGGCTCTCCATTCAGGTTAGGCCATTTATTTCCAACAAATAGATTATTCACTGAAAAACATGATTTTTGTTGGCCTGAAAGTGTGCTTGAATTGAACCCACATCTGCAGAGCTGTTTAAGCTGTTTGTTTTTTCTGTCTCCAGAGGTCGATGCGTATAAAATTATTTCCTCAGGGCTAGGTGTGAGTCTGTGGATGGGGATGGCCTCCCCAGTCACCCAGCAAGCTGAATCTTCATTGAAGCTGTGCAAAACTCAGCTTCAGCTTTATATTTCACCCGAGGAGATATGAATGTATCAGTCCCACCAATCCAATAATTGACCCTACCACCATGCTCTAGGCAGGGAATTCTACAGAGCTTACCACCCATAGCACACAGGTTGCTTCAAAGTGACAGAAGCAGAATCTGGTCCAATAACACATGCCCAGAGAAAGGGGTCTTGGGGCACGTACACAAACAAAATCCCTGGGAGTAGCGAGGAAGGGGCTCCCAGCAAATCTCTGCTCTTGCTACAGGCTCCTTTCACAAACACAGGTTGAGCAAGGATGGTTGCAGTTGCATTCACCGAAGAGTCAAGGCATTTATAGTCCAGGCCTTGTGCTGGTGGCTTTTCAGGTTGTTCCATAGAAAATGCAATGTGACATCAGGACCGGCATGAGAATTCCTCTGTGGTTTGAGAGCTGGGTTCCCTGCTGAGGCAGTGTATCCCATTCCGATATGGGGAGGATGCAATGAACTGGGAAGTGAGGCAGAAGGACACTGTCATCTCTCCTTCTTCATTACAGCCCCATAGACTTTTTCAGCCTTGTCCACAGCTTTCCCTCTCAGAGAGAGGTCTTAGATGAAGCTGTGATATTTTTTAATTGATGTGAAACAGCCTTTCTACCAAAATGAAGCCTTACAACATTTTACTTTGGACTGGCAGGAGTCAAACTGAAGAATAGCTTTGGTTTAGTTCTGAAGCCTGAACTGCCTAATTTGGGGTTTGTGTTTAATTTCACTTGCTTCAGTGGACAAACTGAAAAAAAAATTCTTATACCCCATATCACTGTATGGATTTATTTTCACTAAATGATCCTTACCCAGACACCGTCATTTTTTTGCCTGGTTGTGCTGAACCAACAATCAACTGTCTGAGTTTGTGTAACAGTGTTTTTCTGTAAGGATGTAAGATCAGTGTCCCCTGATTTTTGGTTGCTGGTCGGTTTCTTGGCTGGATGTTAAAGTACTGCTAAGTTCTGCCTTACTTACTTACTTGTCAGATTTTGCTGACATAACCAATCCTGGTGTCACCAGAGGGATGCAAGCATGAGCCCCCTCAGTTTAAGAGAGGAAAAGTTTCAAATACAGTCTTCTGACCTTTAAAGTGTACTACAAAGCCTGTCTATTTCCTAAGGCTTTTGAGGAAGAATTGAGGGAATAAGTGGGACAGGATATGTTTTACTGCTTTGAATTACTAGCTGGCTAAGTTAATTTAATTTTCTTTTGCATGAGCTCTGTTGTGTTGTATTTTAAACAACTAGTAATGTGCCCAAAGCTATGGATAGTCATTGTCCTTTGTATTTTAGTTGTACTTAATAAAATGAGAACAATGGGAGCAAAAAAACCTTAGAGGTGAGCCATAAATAAGCCTTATTTTGTTTCTAACAGACATGTTTTATTTTCCCAGCTGTAACAGGAGACATAAGCAAGGGGGTTAAACATCTCCTGAACAACTGAGAAACAAATAGCTCTGGGTTTGTTACTGTCTGAAATAAAGACCTTATTTTTTTTCCTAAGCAACTAACAAAACCCAATCTTTACTGCTCATGCGATGTTTATTTTGTTAATAAGATAGACAAAGGAGATAATAACAAATTAGCAGGGTCTCCAGTGGAAACTATTGGTATGTGACAGCTGGTCAGCTGAACACAGAGTTGTGCTTCGAGCCATCCGTATGAGCAAGACATATCGTACTATATTTGACAATAACAGGAAAACAGAGAAAAACCTCAGCGAATATTCAAAGGAGAACTTGTTTTTTAAATTTTTTTAAATTGAGCCAAAGAGCACCCTGTGATTGGTATAATGCAATGATTGTGGTAAAACAGCACCATTAATTTCCTTTAAGCTTTGAGTTTGGAGCCTAATAGGTTGTGGGGGTGGGTTTTAAGTGTTTTCTGAAGGAGAAAATACTGACATTTCCACCTGTCAATACTAAGATTTTGTGGGCAAATTTCATGTGTTCCCATCTGTCATATTGCTATCTCCAAGAAGCTTAGATGCATTATGGGAAGCTCCATCTCTCTCAGATGTACCGTTAACCACAGCCAGCTTGCCCTGACCTCTGTAAAAACCTTGTCAAGTCTGACAACAGCCTGCAGTCCTGGCATCTTATCCTGTGTTTGTTGTACTTCTTTTTCTCAGTAATTTTTCGCCCAAACAATTTACTTTTTTGAATCCCATCCAAGCTGGTATGATTTATAGAGATAGTTTTGCTGCATTGGTTTGGAAGACCCTTACGCATACTTATTGCTTGCTTGATCACCTATGGAGGAGGGCCTCTAGAAATCCATGTCTAGCACCTCTGAAAGACTTCTTTGCACCTCCCTAGTGATTTTTGGTGCAAACTCTGGCATTATTTGTGGTCTGAAATTGTTTGTGAATAACTTATGAGGACAAACAACCTATTGTGTGGCAGGAAGTATGCAGTCTGCATAAATGCCCTCAAGTTTTCTGTTCTTTCTTTTCATCAGGAGCACCTGTATATTGCTAAACAGCACAGAAGTCTTAGGCTATTTGCATTTTAGCCACAAAGTCTTCTAATGAGTCTATGCTTTATTTTTATAAACATTTTATAAGCTGCCTGGAGGCTTCTATGTGCTGGCAGACATAATCTTTGGTTGAAATCATCTCACATTTCATTAAAAAGAAAGTTCACCATTGATATTCTAAGAATGAATTTTTGTCTTTGTTACATGGCTCATCAAACAAATGGTTCCAATTCTTCAGATTTAATGTTAGACAGATGTCCCGTTAGGCAGATATCACCACAATTTTGGAATTCTGCATGTTAGAGGATATATTTTTGCAGACTGTGCTGCACATCAGACAAAAACCCTGCCCAAAAAAGATGTAAAACAACACTTCTGAAGCCTTAATATTCCAAAACCAGAGATGCTATTGCACACCCTTGGCCAAAGTTAAATGAGAAGGAAAGCAGCACACTGGAACGGTTGAGATTTAAGTTCCTCATTGCGAGCTCAGGACTGCAAGTTGATTAGCGCTCTGGCCCCAATCCAGAAAAGCACTTAAACTGAGCACGTCTATAGGAGTTGGGTGTTTAATTCCTTCAAACCTATTTTGAAAATCTCAGCCTTGAGCATTTATTGCAGTAGGTGTATTCACATGTCTAAATTAAGCAGCTTGCTGGCAGGAAGCTGGAAAGTTTATCACCATGTAGCTTCAAGTTCCATTCATCAGGTTCCTCTTACTCTGGGGAGTGATGGCAGTGCTGGACACTGCTGACATTTTCCTTAAAGGCAGAAGATCTTTTCAGGCTTAGCAAGGTGTCAGGAACTGATGACAAGCACTGAGCACTAAGTGACATTGTGAGAGAGGCTGAGAAGCTAGAAAGCCAGGCAGGTGAAGAGACGGAACAAGGGCTGCCCAGAAACAAGACTCGCCCACAGAACTACACATAGCCCCTGCCTGTCCTGATGTGGCTTTTAGAAAAATACTTGATCTTCTAAAGCTCGCCCACACTCTCCAAGACAAGGATGTAATTTCTTTCTCTCTAAATCTTCCTTTTTGTCTTCAATCTTATTTCTTTGCTGTTTCCTCATATGGATGGAGCTCATCATCAACTCTGTTGACTTCTAAACTACAACCTACTGCTCCTGCATGCCATAGGATTACCAGTCCTCAAAGAAATGGGACTTTTGCAGCCATCACATTTCTTCACAATGGCTTGTTTGACAGATAGAGATAAAGACAGGATTGGTTAAGATTGCATCTGATCACAGGCTATAGTTCTGCACATGCAAGTGGGTCTTTTCCTATATGTGAGTGTAGATGCACCCTGTGTGCATAGGCAAGTTCTCCTTTTTGTGTAGTGCAATGCCTGCTGTGCAGTGGGTCCTTTTAATAGTGTCATACTTTTCAACTGGAAATATGAAATCAACATCAACATGAAATTCCTAGAGGGTACATATACAGAAGGCAGCTCTGGTACCACTAGATGATATTGTGCTCCACTGAAGCTAATATATTCCTCTTCTCCCTAAGACTAATTAACTCAGATATAATTCTGAGCTAGCAGAGATATGTAGCTTCCAACACTCAAGTTAACTCTTTCACTTGTTTCTCAGGTATCTCTACATAGTGCTGAATTACACCAGTGAGGCATATTCTGAGATCCTAAAGCAATCCTTTTAAAAGAAATTCAAAGCAAGGAAACTACTGAATGTAAATGGTATGAACTGCTGCACATAGCTGTTGAATATTGTCTAGATAATTTGATCCATACCTAGCTCGACTTCCATAAACTAACATCTATGTTTGAATTAGCCTCTTTGTGGCTTATCAAATCTGTTCCAAGCTGCAAGATCTGTGCTTGTGAAACTGAAAATTAAATACGAAATACCCACAGAAAACTTGCAGGACTTTGCTAACATCTTAATTAAATCCCACAGGTTGAGGAAAATTAATTGAAGAGTTTTACCACTTTCCCCACTAACTTTTCCTACTCCAGGGATTCAGATAAATGGAGTTTACAAATTCATCCACTGTTCTGCTTTATAACTTCATGAAACTTTGCTTTTTAGTAGGAAGTTAATTAGGAATAGTTCTTATTATACCTTTAATGTGGGTAAGACTCCTGAGGCACTGTAAACATTAATTAAGCCCCATAGTACCCTCTGAAGTAGATAGATAGTACTTATCCATAGTTATACTGAAAATAAAGCCTCTTTTCCTCACTTGAACTTATAATAAACTCTATCCCAGTATCAGCAAACCTACTTTAAATATTAAGCAGTGAATATGTTGAAAAAAAAGAGGGAAAAGAGCACTATGAAGTATTTTTCTATGTTCCCATTTTTGAAGGCCACGGAATTAGGGTATTTGGTTCAATGCTATTTGCAGCCTACTGTTATTTACACCTTCACTGTTCAAAAATTTGTTACCTGTTGCATGACATTTTATGTGTCTATATAAAATGTAGGCATGCTTCCAAAAGAGAATTTGTACCTTTTTCAGTCTGCCTGCCAAAACTTATTTTGGACAGTCTAGACATTTTTGTTCAATAGCTTATAAGCGGAATGGCTGAATGTTTCTGGGAATTGAATGTGTTTGGGCCATTCAGGGATTCTTTGAAGACCTAAGTACAACTGTACCCACATGTCTCTGCTAATAAGCTTCAGCAGAAACAGGCATGTAAAAGCTTGATAAATCTGCATCACATGAATATTGTACTGGAATACTGGTACAGCAGTGCTGTCGTAACATGATGCAATAGACAAATCACAGTGGCTGTAAGATTTTCGTATGGTTCTGGTGTATGAAAGCCATTAACATCAGTTGCAGCTTGTAGGGCTGTTGCTTGTGAGCATTAGGGAACAGCGAATAGTGCAGTTAGGTGCCTTTGAGCATTGTAAACTGCTGCGTTATCAACTCCAGTGCTTCATTCCACTGATAAGGAAAACATCCAGAAATGAGTAATCACTTTGAACTCCCACTTTTCCTGTCCTAAAAGTTGCTTCCCTTAAATTTCATTGAGTTTTGGCATTTCTCAGTCAGTATCCCACAAATCATTTGTTAAAATATCTATATGCTTCAGGTAAGTGCTTTTGCTCCTCACAGAACTGATAGATAGTTTTTGTGTTCCTTTAGGATTTTTGCAGCTTCAAACACCAACCTGACTGGGCTGATCCAAATCCTATCCGCATAAAAGAAAAGCCTCCTTTTGCCTTCAGTGGGTTCTCAGCCCATCTTCTATTTTGCAAACAGTAATTGCATCTATATTTACAGGCTGCATATAAATTGGTAAATCAAATGGGATTTGCATCCACACAGGAAAAGTCTCTTGCCTGTCTTTCCCTCTCCCAAAGGTGGTATCCACATGCCACCAGCTGGGTGCAGTCCCTGGCTGGTGTTATTCATGTTCCTGGCACAGCTGGGGCCAAAACCAACAGGGGCCCCTTCTCCTGAAATCACTGCACTGCTGTGCTGTGGCCTCTGCCCAGAGTCTGCTCAGTTTAGTAATGAGATGTGCTCTGCGTGGGGAGTGACTATAGACACAATGAGCACATCATCTGTCAGATACTGAAATCTAGGTGTGAGTGAGGAAGAGGAGGAGCTCAGCAAGGTCGCCTACTGAACCAGTGGCAGAGCTGGATCTGGCTTGATCTCAGGAGCTCCACTCACTGCTCTTGCTGTCAAGTGTGTAGATTTATTAATGCACATTTTATCTGACAGACTGGGGGTTTAAGAACACTTGCACATACACTGCAAATAATTTCACCAAAACCAAGCCAGTCAATGGAGGCATTCAGTATCAGATTAGGGGTTTTTTTTCTGCTGAAAGGGATAGGAATCAAGCTGCCAAACGCTGGACCCAAACCTCCCACCCCCTGGCCATGTTCCACCAGTTATTTCACAGATCTGCTTCATACTACAGTGCAGCAATAATAAAGCTATACATGTGGACAGGTTAGTAAAACAAATTAAGTATAGCCAAGTGAAAAGTGGGAAACAGCTTGTATAGGATGATTTCAGTGTCTTTTGACATATCAGTAATCAAAATAAGTATGTGCCTGCCTTCAAGTATTTATTGCAGCAGATAACACTCGCTTATACAAATTATAAATTTTAATCAAACACCATAGCTTTGGCCAAGATTCTCTGAAGATTATGGAGCTATAAGAATAACCATAAACTGGATCAGATCAAGGGTCCAGCAGCCTGTATCCAAGACTTTTAAAAAGAAGAGGATTAAGAAAAAGCTTAAAAACAGGACGAGCGTATAATGAAACTACCCTGACCCAGTCTTCAGCTTCAGTGCTTTGTGGTGCAGGTACTTCCTAAAGCCAGCAGTAGTTTCTTTCTATTTAATAGTGCAAGATGGGTTTTTCACCCATGAATTCATCCAATTTCTTTGTGAACTTATGTAAGTTGCTATCATGTGCAATGGCCTGTGATCGTAAGTGGATGAGGACTATTGCTTTCTATTCAGTTTGAAGCTATTGCCTATCTTCACTTAGTCCTTTAGTTTTGTCGTTTGACACCTGGTAGATATTACACTGGAAAGGACAGTGAATTTTTTTTCCCTGTTAACCTCCTGCATCTTACTACTGTTTTTGAGGAGCTTCTGGAAACGCAGCATAGGCATTCTGCTGCTTTAATTGCCGGGATCTGCTGTATGGCTGCAGACATGTTACTGCCTCCTTGGAGAGAGCAGGTGAGGGCTGGCATTGCCCACCCCACCAGACCCTCTCCCTGACCCACCACCAGGTGTGTGGGGACAAAGATGCCTGTCCTCTAGTGCTAAGCGACAGCTATCAGCAGCTGCAGTTAGTGGTACCTGCCTCCTGGACCTCTGCTGCTGGTCCCTCAGGCCAGAAACCCAAACTCCCGTCTAGATACACCATTCACGAAACTGTCGTGCTTCCAAAGTGGGAAGCTCCTAATCATCACTGCTGGACAAAATCTGGCATAATTGCTAAGGCCCACCACCCTCAAAGCTCTTTCTCTGAAGGTGGTGGACTTCCACCAGCAAAGGATAAGCAGTGTTTGGCACAGTGTCCTTGCCATGATCTCTGATACAGCTGCAGGAGGTTTTGCGCTCTGACTAGGAAAAGGTAACTGCTGTACTTTTTTCACCCACATCAGCATCCTTCCCTTTCCGTGTGCGTACTGCTTAGCCACAGAAAATGACAAAAAATTACCATTGTGAGAGGATTTAATGAAAGTAACACCATCAACAGTCTTTTATGTTTGCTGACTGAAAGTTAATCCATATATGCAAGAATCTGATGCTTCAGCTTACTGGGAGAGACAAACACATAATAGAATCTCTTGAGCTTTATCACTTCGCAATAACAGACCTTTGTCATCTTTTGTCTGACTCTGGCCTGTACAAGTCTTTTGGTGAGGTTAAAATTCCTAGCAGAAGCTACAGGAATCTACCTCAAAGCTGTTATAGAAAAAAATGGATTAGATACAGATGAAAAAAATCCAAACAGGCTTTGAGGTCTCAGGGAGTCGCGCTCATTAATTATTTGAAAGTGATGCTCTGCACAGGCTGAAAAATCAAGAATCTGGGTAAGGATGGAGTTTTGCACTAAATAATGCACACAAATGCAGATTTGGTGGCTCTTTGTCTCTTCTTTCACTGTAAACCTCATATTTCTCTTTTATGATACTGGCCAGTTGTAGTTCATCCCAAATTTCTGATCCCTGCTTTTCATTTTGAATCTTGGACCCTACCGAATCTGTATGCACCAAGTGAAACCTGGTGAAATTTCAAATAGCCTGTCTTTTCAGAGAGATGCAATGCAAAAGGCAGTAAGTCGCTGAAGGAAGTCCTTCAGCAAAAGGAAACACCTTGCTGAGCATGGGGGCAGACAGGGACACAGTGAAAGTGCCTGTTCTAGCTCTTGCTGCTTCTCTGAAGATGCATTGAGGAAAGACATGGACTTTGCTGTGTGGTCTGAAGGCACAAAGAAAACAAATTCATGCCATTTTCTGAAATTTCTGCAAAGCAAGGGAACCAGTTAGTCTGTCTTGGAAGATAAGAGACTGGAGGGAGAGCAGCTGGCCCAAAGCTTTCCATTTTCTTGTCCAGTTCAGAAATGTCTGTAAAATGTGACTTAAACATTCATTAGAATGGGTCTTCTTATATGCTTAGATACATTGTCTTCCTGAGTAAGCAAAAATGGAGCAGATTAGAAGAAAAGAATATCTGTGGTTCATAACTCAGCAGTACTCTTTCATAAAACCTGCATTTTGGCAGCACCCATAAAGAAATATAGAAAACCTTAACCAGAGGATTTTGTGTCAAAGAAGATGAACCTACAGATTTTTAAGCTCTAGATAAGCAACTCCAGTTAGTTAGAAAGTAGCACAGTGTTGGCTGAAAAAAACATGTGAAATTTTCAGTTCATCTGACCTGAGTTTCAAGTTTGCAGTGAGATCATCTCCCAGGCAAATGGGGAGGATCTGAAGACCTGAAGCTCTGGTGCTGACGCTGGTATGACCTTTTCTACGACACATGACGCTTGCCAGATAAACGTACTCACTAATTTGTGCTCTTGCTCAGAGCTCCTCTTTGAAGCACTGTCATTTACAAAAATTGATGGTCTTGGTCTGCAGGAATTTACTCATCCCTGTGCACGTTCCTGTAGTAGTTAATCACTCTGGCAGCTAAAGTTCAGAGTCTGATTTCTAGGCTGAATTTTGTCAACTTTCAGCTTCTAGGCATTGGATGTTATTATAGCTTTCTGTCCTGCCAGGTTGAAGACCTATCAGATTCTGCTGGATATATTACTAAAATTAAGCCTGCTGTAATATTCAGCTCATACCTGGTTTCAGCCTTCAAGCCCTTCCATGAAGACTACAGGATTCTGGCAGTACCAACTTGCTCCTGTCTCACCTGCCCTTTGTAGAGTCTTGCCAGCAGGGTCTGCCTCTTATACTGAGAAGTACAACCTTGAAGGTTAGGTTTTTCATAACTACTTTTACATAGAGTTAATTTCTCTAGAACTCTTCTGTAACCCAGATGGTGATGCTGTTGCTACCTCCTCCCTGTCCCACATGAATCTTAATGGTTCAAGACATTCTGATTTCAGGTTAGTGGATACATCAAAAATATAGGAGCTGCCTAAGCTGCCTAAATCAAACAGTCCCCAGCATGTATTTTATATTAGCTGAGACAAAACTAATTGGCTTTTCTGCATATCTGCAGTCTTACACTCACGTCAGTTGTGCCCACAGTGAGCTTTGTGGGAGGCAGTTTCGAACCCAGCATGCATCAAGCTATCTTTGATGCTATCTATGCCACACTGGCTGCGGCATTGTTTAATGACTATTAAACTATTTACCTCAATGTCCAAAGAATAGCAATAAAAAATCAGGTACCCAAAGTGGATGCCAGGAAATAGCTGCAGAAAATTTGATCTGAAAAATGATAAGAGACACCTCAGAGCAGAAACACTGAGGAGGGAGGTAACAAAGATACCGAGCAGTTATAAAACTTCTTTAGATACCACTCCTTAAGGCAAATACTCTCTGGGAACCAGACTTGTGTCTGGAATATCTGGCCGATGTCCAGCTCTGTATGTACAGAAGATATGGCCATTGATTCCAGTCATATATTATACATCATGCTTTATCTTTAAAAAGTGGAACAGTGTTTATTTAACTCCACAGGTGGGGGAAATTCTAATCATGTATTATGAAAAATTATAAAGCTTTTTTAGTAACTCTTGTAAGAGAGGCACAAAATAAATTAGATATTAATGCTAAGCTTAGCAATATAGAACAGGATCAGCGATACAAAACTGGATCACCTAGTTCTTCATTGCTTTCTTTTGATTAGTAGCACAGCACATCCTACTTGAGAGCAGGTACAGTTGCTGCCTATACCCACCTCAGATCTTGCCTGTATCAGCTTAGTTTCTCCCTCACCTTTCAGTGCTGATCACTGACCTGGTATTCCTCTGGTGAGACCTACAGCAACAGCGCATTACAATGCTCCAGCCATGCAGGATCTGACATGGAATTAATGGGAAAGAAAGGGTCTTTTGGATCCCTAATACTTATTGGAGGCCTGCTCTTATTCTAGGAAAGAATTCCCCCCTTCCCCCTTTAAAAAAGACACAGGTCATCTTTTTCATATCTTTTTCTTTTTACTTAAATGTTAGTGATGGAGAAACAGCCTATTCTTATCAACATAAGTAAAGCCCCAAACCTGATCTTAAATATCAGCTCTTGTGACTCTGTCATGAGTTTGATCTTGGGCAGAGTTTGTAATGTTTCAAAATAAAGTAACAGATGATACATATTTTGATCTTGAATTTTTAAAAGGAATTGAAGCATCTGTCTTGAAAGGGTCTTTTGGCAAGTACAATTAATTTCTCACGTATTAGCAATAAGTGCGGCTGGCACTTCTCCAACATGAATTAAATTTCTGAACAACCTTTATTGCCATTCATCTTGAACATTCTTCAGAAGGACTTGGCCTTCCTCTCCAGCTCTTTAAATATATATCTTTAAGTGTCAAGAGAAGACACAGGATACATTTCTGGGGATGTAGAACAGGAGATTTATTTTCTGATTGTTTACTGAAAGACATTGATGGGCTTGTTAATTCTTATTTCAGTAGCTCCTATGCACAGTATACAGAGCTAAACGGAGTACAAGATATTAGAGGCCAGCTAGTATTTCAACTCTTACAGATTTGCTATGTTCTCTTTGTTTGCTTCAGCTCCCCTACAGCGTTTCTTATCTCATTGAAGTTGCTTCTGTCCTTACAAACCCCAGTTAACAATGCACTGGTCAACATTAACATGTGTATAATTACCGTTTGCAAGTATTTAAAGTTGCCATGGTACCATAGCATAGTTACTACCATGGTAACTCTGATCAGAGGGAAGGCAAAATTTTATATATCTTAATGGTGACTGCTATAATTGGTGTTATTATAATACCTTTCATTTGTAGATGTTCACACACATGAACTGGTTAATCTCTACAATGTATTTTTGAGATCAGTACCAGAGTCTCACATTGCTCAGTCCAACATAATATATTTGAGGGATAGGGAGAGTTGGAAGAAAAATAGTATGCAAATGAAGATGTATTTAAAAGGTGATTGTTTAGGACATTAATAAAGAGCCTTGTAAGCTGCAAAGCTAAAAATCATCAGTCTCTCAGCTCTTAAGGTCTTATGCTCTTTTCGGTAGGAACACTATCATTGCAGCATGCCTGTCTCTACAGAGAAATTATTTTGAGTAAATACCCTTACAGAGGGTATGGCAATGTGCCTCCAGTCGTTTTCCCCACAGGCCATGCCTAAACAGGCTGACATTCTCCTGAAAACTTTTGCTTATTCAGCCATAAATTTCTTTCTGTAGCAACTGAATGCACAAGGGCTAAATAAAGAGAAATAAAACAGGTATACTGACATAAACAATAGCTGTGATACAAATACAAATGCAGTGAAAGCCGTATATGTAGGAAAGGATGGAACTTATTCAGATGAGACTAATTTATAAAGTGGCTGACTTGAAATATTCAGCAATATTCAAAACAAAGTTCTGTAGTAAAAGAGAGATAGGAAAATAATCTAACTGGATAATGCTGAAATTTTGTGCTCTCTATGGTGGGAATAATAAGTAGCATCACTAATTTTTGACAGCTGCATCCCAAGAGAAGTCAGAACGTCTTTTCAGTTATTTTAGCACTTCTTGAAAAGCAAGTAGCATAGGGGGAAAAAAACCACAAGCTTTTCTTCCTGAATATGGACTTTAAAGAGGCCATCTTCAAAGAGGAATTTACGAATGCTGTGGATGCTATAGAGTGACACCACCACCAAGGAAAAGTTCTCTGCTGAGGTGCTCAGCACAGTTTTTGATCACAGCCTTTGCTTGCCAGGGCTGGTTTCCTATGGAGGGGGAGGAGCAGAATACCAGGGCAAGAGAGAGGCTGCATTTTAGTCACAAAGGTCAGGACAGATGTGAGGGTGTTCATTGCTCCAAACCCAGTTCTGGAATGCTTTCCTGTTTTACATAGACTACCGCTGCGCAACCTCCACTCCAGCCCCTTCTGACACAGGTCAGCAGCTTCCTCCCACCCACCCCAGCTCCCGCACTAGGGTTTGGCCTGCCCGCCTGTATCCTCAGCTGCAGACCCTTTGTAACTGGCAGCTGCAAGATTTTACCAGGGACACAGTCATAGGTTACCCGTAATGTTCTTCACATCTCCCAAGCTCATCTGCTGTTGCCCACTGTGTGTGATAGAGGCACAGTTCCAAGCAGCCATCTCTCAGGCAGTGGTGAGATCCCATAGGCTTTCCCCCAGGCACAGTGCCTGCCTTCTGGCTACCTTGACAGTATGAGGACTGAGTGATTCATTGCACTTATGCTCTGGCATTGGGAGCATTTGCCAGGAGGGGGGGCATGCGTGATTCCTCTCCCAAGGCAGAGTCCAGGGTCCACTCCCTGGATCCAAACCCCCGCCTGCAGCAGGAGGCTTGCTGCAGCATCTCACTATGGCACGCTCATCAAGGTCCTTTGAAGAAAGTCATGTATACTAGCTTTTGGAAGCCAGAGATACCTGGAATTTGCTGCTGGGTCCTCACATCCTCAGGTGAAGATAAAACTTGGAAGGACTGGATCTCCCTTGAAGAGTTCATGAGCTCCTCTGAAGACAGGAGAAATGTAAGAAGCTGAACATGGTAGGATATATTTTCTGAAGTACTGTCTTTGTGCAAAGCAAATGTAGATGCAATGAATCAACCCTTTCCTTCTTGCCTCCATTAGCTCTGACACAACATGCCTACAGTATTGGTGAGCTAGAGTGGGTTCCACCCTCTGATTTACCCTGTAAACACTTTGACTTGGCTGCCTGAGACCTGTTACTCATTGCCGCTGATCACAAGAGAAACAAAACTGGTCTATAAGTGTTCACAGGATGGAGTCATTAAAGTGAGAATGAACTCATGATTTACATAAACTTATGTTCTTCCTGAGAAAATGACATGGATAGATTAAGTGTTACAATTTACTGTAGATCTGCCGCGTTAGTTTGGTGTGTCTACAGCATCTGCCAAGCTGCTACAGTTTTATTGATCTGGATTATGTTTTTCTCCATTAACTTGAGGATTAAAGAGAAAAGGTTTGGATTATGTGATGATTAATCACAGGTTAGATGTTTGCAGTTTAAATGCATAGATAAGATTTAAAAAGTTATATCTTGCATCCCAGTGCAGTGTTTCAATTCAAATAAGATTTTTTTTTAATGTCATTATTTCCACCTGTCCCAGGTTAAAAGTGGAGAACTTAATTTTTCTTTTTAAAGCTGGTAATGCTGTTGTAATTACCATATGCCAACATGGTGTACATTTGGTCATAACATACCTTAGTATATCCTTCCTTGGACGAAAGATAGAAGGTACCTGAAGTGGTTTTTGGACTTGAAAAGGATGTATCCCAAATCATGTAGCCAACTAAAAGACACTGGAGAAGATAGTCAGATTTTTTAACATCCTCCTTTATCAAAATGCTCCTAGTACTGCTATGTTTTAATTTCAGGGGGAGTCTAGCTGTTGCATGACTTTTGATGATCCCTGCTTGAGAAGTGTAATTACACATCTGATATGGATCTGCTCAAACAAGGTAATTCATAGTCTACTTTAGATCCTGTAAAGCTGCCAAATACAGAGATGTCTAGAATTACCCTTTCCTTTTTCTGATCAAGAACATAATAATGTGCAGGTTATTTTGTATACAGACTATTGTCTTCTTCCTTCTGAAGAACCGGATGATGTATTATAAGAAAATCTTACTTGACAGTCGTGGTGGTTTATGCATCAGGTTTTAGAAACCTGTGAAGCTTTCTCCCTTAGCATTGAAAACAGTGGAAAAATAAGGCTCATGACAGGTTTGTTTTGGATACAAATAAATGTTAAAAGTCCTCTAAGATTGCCTTAAAAAATACACCTTTAATCTCCTCTGCTGATAAGAACCTTTCATCCTTATTTGAGTATTGGCCAAATTGTGATTTTCTTACATAGTAACAAATGGGTTTTTTTGCCAGCACTGGGCCTGTTATTATCCATGGTATAAAGCTTTTTGCCTGCTCATCTTTGTCTTCTCTCTTCTTTTTCTCTCTGCCTTTACTTTAGGGGACATTTCACGATAGCCTAAAACTTGGCTGATTAGTGTGGCATTTGCCAGATTTTGGTTTTGATTCATTTGCTACTTAAAACTAGCAAATGCTTTCATATTCCTTAAAGGAGGAGTAGGAATAATTTAAATTTGGTCTTAAATGAATAAACCTCAGTTCCACTTAGAATATTACACAAATAAAAAGGTTGAATTTTAACTATTAGTTTGTTATGACAGGCGAGTCTATAACTGTAAAACAAATGAGAGTCCCCTGCGCTGGATTTACACAGCTGATTGACAGTGCAGTATCTGCTCTGAAGTCAGATGCTGAACCAAAATGTCTGTCTGCAGAGACCCAGTGGTATCTGCCAAAAAGGAGTCCCTGCTGTTGCGTTGCTCTCATCAGTCTCTGCTCACCTTTAATCTGCAGCATGGCTTAGCATTGGGTCAGTTAGAGAAGCACCCTGACTACTGATGTTTTCTTTTGCTGCACTACAAAATCCCGTAGGAATGATTTCAGGTGTCTGTTTCAGACCTCATGGGCCAAGAGATCAGAGTAGCTCACTCCTCCACTTCCTTCCCACAGTGTGAACTTCACCTTAGCTCCCTGCTTTTTAGCGCAGCTCTTCCAGTAACAAAGTCTCTGGGTGATGGCAGTGGAGCGGGATTCAGGTAAGACTTCCAAGTTTGGTAAGACTTCAGGTAAGACTTCCAAGTTTGCTGCTGTGGCCTTGCTTGTGTTAAGGCTGCCACCGGGACTATTTGATGTCTGTGTCATATTTTGGTGTCCCATATGTTCTCCATCTTCCGGCTCCAGCAGCTTTGTAAACACCACGCAGTTACACCTGAGAAAGGGCTGGCAGATTGAAAACTCAGAAGATGATGAGGCAAGGACTCCTTGCTCTCCAGCAGGCTCAGCCAGCCCCCTGAAGGCTGCATGCTTGCAGCTCTGCCTTGAATTTGGGGCAGATGTGTTGTCCTGTCAATCAGCTGGGGCAGTTGTCTGTATTCCTGTTACAGTACATCTGCTGACCATTAAATAATGGAATTTATTCTTGTTTCAAACACTCCTATTGTTCTGAGAAGGACCTAGTTGATGTGCACCAGCATCCCAGAGAAAACTGTCAGTGTCAGATTTTCGGGGCACAGTTTGCTGTATTGTTAAACAGGACAATGCACAGAGCAAGCTGACCCTCAGGCATGGCAGGGGGCTGTTCCTCAGTGCCATTGTGGTTGTCTCAGTGAGCTGTGGTAGTGGTGGTCTTCATTGGGTGTGAGTGTGCACCCTGGCCTCTTGCAGCATGGCTGCCTTGGATGTTTTACCCCCTTTTCCTTTCCTCCCTTTCACCTCTGGTCTTTTCTTCTCCACTGACTGACAAGCAAATGGAGGAACTCCCAGTATCAATACAGGGTAGGGGATGAAGGGATTGAGAGCAGCCTTGTAGAGAAGGACTTAGAGGTGGCTGAAAGAGGGAGCATGACCTGGCAATGTGCACTTGTAGCCCAGAAAGTCAACTGTATCCTGGGCTGCATTAAAAGAAGTGTGACCAGCAGGTCGAAGGAGGTGATTCTACCCCTCTGTTCTGCTCTGGTGAAACTGTGTGCAGCTCTGAAGTTCTCAGTACAGGAAAGACATGGACTTGCTGGAGAGGGTCTAGAGGAGGGCCATAAAAATGGTCATATGGATGGAGCACCTTTCCTGTGAGGGCAAGCTGAAAAGTTGGGGTTGTTCATTCTGGAGAAGAGAAGACTCTGGTGAGACCTGATAGAAGCCTTCCAGTACTTAAAGGGGGCTTATAAGAAAGACGGAAGACAGACATTTTAGTAGGGTCTGTAGCAATAGGACAAGGGCTAATGGTTTTAAACTGAAAGAGGAGAGACTCGGGCTCAATATAAGGAATTAGTTTTTTTATGATGAGGGTGGTGAAACACTGAAGCAGGTTGCCCAGAGAGGTGGCAGATTCCCCACCCCTGCAAACATTCAAAGCCAGGCTGGATGTAGTTCTAGGCAATCTGATCTAGTTGAAGATGTCCCTGCTCGTTGCAGAGGGAATTGGATTAGATGACCCATAAAGGTCACTCCAACCCAAGCTATTCTATGATTCTATTCCCGAAGAGGCCAGTGCCTATCAGTGTCTGGTATATAACTGTTTCATGTTGGCCACAATTTGGAGTTCCATACAAGACATTAAGAGGAAGAGCCCTGGCTTATTATTCGCATGTTTTTAACTTACCTGCTTTTGAAATCAGCAGGGGGCGAAAGAGGGATCCCTGAAGAGGACAGCTGAGACTGCCCAAGTCAAATCATGGTGTGAAATTACCCCCCAAAAGAACACTAAGGAGACTTGCTTTAATTTGGCTAAGCTGGCTAAGTATATTTGAGGAACAGGAGTACCATGCTGCTTTCATTGCTTCACTATGTACAGAAATCTTTACAGGTTTTTTAGGAGCAAAAGGGCACACTTAGGGTACCATATGTACTGGGAGCAGTGCCATCTTGGGGAAACTTTGAGTTCTAACAAGGTGCTAGGTATAGGAAGCCTTCCAGGATGCCATATGGACAACATACCTGCCAGAAAGGCACAAGCACCACTCTATGCTTGCAAAGATAAGCTGGGAATTAGGCACTCCTGGCCTCTGCATAGCCTTTCCATCACCATGGACCTGCATCTTCCAAATGTAGATAAATACTGACATGGTTTCAGAAGAACAGTAGTTTCACATGATTTTCCAACACTACAGTAATAAGCAACTCGCAATCCAGTTAAACAAACTGTCAGTAGTGCCAGCCAAATAATTTACATGGCAACAACATGTAACAGATTTAAACACAACAAAATTCTTTACCCAAGATCAACAATGTAATTTACAGACAGATCTAACTGCTTTTATAGAAGCATATGATGTGTATCAGACCATCCAAGTCACTTTCTGATGCTATTGTGTTTTCATATTTTTTAATGAAGGAAATACAACACTTTTTATTCACTTGATGTTCTGCCCCTTCTCCCATTAAAAAAACCCCTGCCAACCAGCAAACAAAGCATTCTCAAATCTAAAATGAAGATGCAACACGAAATAAATTCCAGGATGAAACACATAATTATAAAACTATATAAAAAGAGAATGCATAGTGCTTGTAATTTTTTTTGTTTGCTTGTAAATGTTATAATAAATTAATATCTTGTCTTGATCTACATGGAGAAATTATCTCTAAATACATCTGCTATGGTTATCAACTGTCTCAGCTGGTTAAGGACAATATCTTTAAGCCTTTCTCAAACTAAATTCTAACTGTGTTCAAAAGCATCTGTTCTGAAATTTGCTTGTATGCTCGTCAGAGGTTATATACAAACCACCTAACTTAGATAAGATAGGTTCCTTATTTTCCTAAGTCCTAGCTAGTGGGGAGACACTTAGCTCTTACAGAGTGCAGAAGCTTAACTTAACAATTCTGTATTGCATACAACCTGATCCTCTCTGTTGGTAAAAGGAGAAGCCTAAGAGACAAGTAAATTAGGTGCTTAAAATTCAGGACAGCTAATAGCCTTGCAATGTGTTCACCCCTTGTAAAACACCTTGCACAGCCAAAGGCCAAATTCTGCTGCTTCCAGCAGCATGGAGGCTGCAGAATTTCAGCTTGTACTTCAGTGGCTGTGATCAATGACTCAGTGGAATTCAGAGCCAGTAACAGCTCCTGGCTGTGCAGGGGATGAAAAGCCTGCCAAGGAATACCTGTATTGCATGACCCAGGGTGCGCATGCTGTGTGTAACATGGTAATAAACCCACCAAGCCCCTCCAATAAAACTGTATGTGTTTGAATTAGCATTGCTTTCAAATATATCTCTTTGTCTCCTGAAGTCAAATTTGAGAGAGTTCACGGTTCACGACCATAATATGTTGTTCTGTGGTCCCAAAACAAGTGTCTCTGTTGTGAGATATGCTGAGAGATGAATATGAAACGTTACATCCCAGTAACAGCAACTGAAGAAACATGATCAAGGTCATAGAAGTCATTCCAGGAGGTCTGAGTTGAACATCTGACAAAGTATACAAAAAGTCTGTTTTTTCCAGGAAACACAACAGAAGAATTTAGGTCAGATTACTGAGCTGGAAATCAAAGGTCCCAGTGATTCCTTAGACTTGGAGAGTCTTCTTGAGACAGATAAAAACAAGAACAAACACATTAATCTTCAAACTAGGTTACTCTGTGCATGAATGCAGCACTGGCTTAAGAGGAGTCGCTGCATGGACATCTGAATGCACACCATGGTGGCCTGTACTCATGGGAGGTAGCTGAAAAAGCTTCTTAGGCCCACAGTGAATAATCACTCAACACTCTAACATCTGCAGGTACAGCTAAAAATGACTCATACCACATCTGATGTTATGTGGAAGGGTATGGTTTTGGCTTGGACTCACCTGAACTCTGTGGGTTCCAAATGAACAAATGCAAACAAATTTCATGAAAGCCTCCATTATTGGTGTGTGGCTTTGACATTTTCTGGAGCCTTGAGATCCAACTTGAAATAGTTAATTGACATCTCAGTTGCCAAAAATTTCAAAGCAGCATGCTGAATGGATCAAAAATCACCCACTAAAAGGACATTGGTGTCAAGAGGAACAGCTAACTTTAACAGAAAGCAGCAAATTAATAGTAGATACCCTGGTGGCAGAAAAGAAGAAAATGTCCCAAAAGGTGTTAGAAAAAGCCTGGTTCATAGGAAAAGAGAGGACAGTGAGAAAGGCTTCAGACAACACAGAAGAGAAGGGATCCTTCAAGTCACCAAGAAAAAAAGTTGCCTTTTTCCCCTTTCAGGCAAAATCGTGGGCAGCAGCTGACAACATGAAATCTGCCTGGGAACCCGAGCCAGGAAACTGGGAGACAGCCAAGAAATTCTAAAATGCTGTCTTTTAATAAAGTTGAAGAAGTTTAAGTCAGGAGAACTTTAATTTTACTTGTGGAAAATTTATAAACAGCTGAGGCTCAACTGTCATATTCATTGTGTATTGTTACTCAGCTCCAGCCTGGAATTGTGCAGTGAGCAGAAACCACAGCACAAAGAAATTAAACACTTGATTTCCAAGTGTGTCCAGCCTAGTGCGGTTCCTGCTACTTTGAAAGTCCTCGTGCACACAACAAAACCCAGCTAACCGTGTCAACAGGAATTTCTCAGAGGACCCTAGGCAAAAGGGTCTCTGGAGGCTCACTGGGGACACAAACTCAAAGAGTTCTGCTAAGCAATGATGATCTAAACGAGTTTCTACTGCGAGATGCGGGTGCAACTCCATCCACTGTCATTGTTTCACCATCTTGTGGCTGTGGATGCACATTATGCAGAGATGTATCTGGTGTCTGCAGGGAGATAAAAATGAGGTAATGCTACATGGCACCAGAAGGAGCTTTTGCCAGCATGGCAGCTCTTATCATGAAGGGCTGGGAGGTTCTGTTTGGTAAATAGAAGTGTATTGCTTATCTAAGCTAGTGAAATCCTAAAGGCAGACATTATCATGCTGGCAAATGCATGTCAAACAGCATCAAGATAACTTGTTGTGAGACTGATGAATGCAGCACATACATAAACAGTTTGCGCTGATAAGCTGCACCTGTACTAAGAGGGATTCCAATCAAGTGTTTTCTAATTTGCACCTTGACCAAAATGTGCCTTCCAGGATGATAAGCTTCTTAAATGATAGAGAAAATGATTATACTGCTGAGGATTTTTGCCCCTTAGAAGCATGGATGACCTCCTATCACAGATTTGTTCCCTTCCAGTAACTCAAACTGGTTTTAAATGTTTTCTTGATATTTATTACACTTATCACATCTAGATACTTGCCTGTGAGGGCACAGCATCCCCAGAGGTTTCTGTGCTGATCCATATCTGTGCAGCTCCAGCTCCAAAGGTAGAGGTGTTGCTGGGAGGAGGCACCCTGCAGCAACAGGTTCCACTCACTCCCACTGCCCGTTCATGGACTTGTACAAGGGCCTCTCACCCTTCACCCATCTTTCTCTTTCAACATCTGTTTTGATTATTTTAATTATCTGTTTGAAATGGTCTTTCTCTGTGAGTTTATTGGTGTTACTGAAAAGTGGGAATGAAAATGCGTTACAGACAGCATTGGTCAAGTGTGGCAATAAACAAGGTTCGCTTTTGCTCAGCCTTAGATTTCCCCCTTGGTTTTAACTGTTCCCCTTTCCGTTTTTATACTAAAATAATCTTTTCAGAGAACTGGATTATCCACACAATTGGCTCAAAGGACTAGAATCCGGCTTTTCAGTTCATTGCTTAGTCTTGAACATATTTTACTGTCTACTGGAAAAAATATTCTCTCAAACAACACTTATACTTTCAGACTGTCTTACTGAAAGAGCACCCATAGTTAATCTGATTATAACTCATAAGATGCTTTCTCTATGTCTTTTGTGCTCATAATAAAAATAAAAAGCTCACTTTCGCACAAAGCCAGGTTCTGTTTCCTTAAGTCAAGTGGAGTTTTGGAACTTGCCTGCATTTTTTGAAGATAGATTGTGATACCTAAAATTATCTAAATTGTCTGAATGAAGCCCTTCAAATTTGTCAGGATTTAAAGAGCTAGCAAAACAGTGATCACTGGATAGGGAAATAAAAGGCTTAAATTTACTTTAGATTACAGATAGGAGTATATTTATTAGCTTGCGTAAAATGGCTTTAGCGAGGGAAGTCAGGGAAGTTGATTCTTTGGGGTTTTGATCCTGTAGCATGCAATTCTCTGTGATCAGGATCAGCCACTTAATGAGACGGAGCATTCCAAGACAAAGCAAGAGTAACTGAAAAAATGCCTTGGGCAGAGCACATCATGTTTGGTTTTAAGAGTAAAAAGTTTTAATGGCCAACATGAATTAGCAGTTGTTGAAGAAATAGTTTTACTTTACAGCGGAGTCCATCATTTCATGCTTAACAGCTTTTACTTCTGATTTAACAGTTCTTTACAATTAATTCCTTGACCTGACAAATGCTTCTTCAGCTTTCTTGTCCAGCACATTGTCTTTGGGCTTTGGACACCTTTAAGACAAACACTGACAATCTGAAGATGTTCAGAGTTGGATTTCCCGTTTATTTTCATACAGAGCTAAAATCCAGCTGTGGAATCATCGCAGCAGATATGAGCTTATAGGTCAGAATGCGCATGCATGTATGTGTGTATGAGTGTATAAATACCTCCTTGTGAAAAAAATAAAGGGGGGGTGGTACTTTTAAAACAGAACACAGACACAAAAATGTAGTCTCATATAAAAAGCACAGTAAATTCTGCTAGGAAATTACAGACTGCACACTAGACAGCTAGCCAAAACCAGGGGAAAAAACCCCAAACACCCCATGTTTCATCACCCTATATTAAAAAAAGCAATCTGCAAATTCATACAAAAATGAATCCAGAAAATATACTGAAAAAGCCAACCAGACAGTAAATCCCAGCCCAACTCCAGATTTTAATATTGCTCATACAGCAAAGGATCCAGCGCATAAGTTATAGAAGAAAACCATTGTTACTTGATAGCTAAATTCTTATACGTATTAATAAAATTTCCAAGTTGAGTTTACTTCATGAGATTCAAACCAGACCTTTAGCATTATGTGAATTTTAGGAATACTTGTCTGAAATGGCTGAATTCTTTTTTTGTTACTAGTTATCTGATAAAAAAGTAAGGTTTATAAACATGAGTGGTTTATGGGGGGTTGGGATGGAAATATAATAATATGAAATGCTCAGAAAAGCAAGCTTTCTTTTTTAACAAGTGACACTGAAGAGCTTCCTTTTTATCTGAAAAATTTCATGCAGCACTATGACAGATATTGTAGCAACAAAGGGAAGAAAATCACGATTTATACTTGTCAGGAGTGAATAGCAAGAAAGTGGAAAGTAAAACTTCTGTCTTGTTAATGCAGATCATGGTTTCATCACTTCCTTCATTATGTGATTGCTATCACCTGGTGCTTTGGAACAGCCTTTACTCATTAGTCAACAAATAATTATTAGCTACTTAGAATTCTAATGGTATCCAGTAAACTTTCACCATATTCAAAAGAAAGTCAGTTTCAAGCAATTAAAGCTTACAAAATACCTCCATGAGCTTTAAAAGACACTATGTTCTGTTAATATACCCATTGGGGTCCAGAGAATTCTTGTGGTTTTTGGCAAAGGAACATTGAAGCGTTATAGACTTAGTAGAACAATTTTTAGTACAAACTACTATCACTGTGGGGGTGAGTGGGATGTTCATGCAGCTATTCATGATTTCTAGACTTGCAGGTTCAAAAATTGCCACCTGAATGGAGATGGAAAATCTGGCACATAAGCAGTGGAACAAAATTCTGGGCAGAATCTTGCTGGATTTGGCAGCTCATTGGCCTTACATAGATCTGGCATTAGATTTCTTGAATCATTTAATCTTCTTGAAGGTCACAGTTTAGGCATGTACTGGTGCAGTCTGCAATGCATGCACTTATGTTATCTGTAACATATTAACTACTGCATATAAAGGAATAGACACCATTACCAATTCCGTCTGCAAACATTACAGAAAGAAATACACTGATTTGGTGCAGAAGTCTGGGTGTGCAAAGAGAAGATAGGGGTTTTTTTCAAACCTGGGCTCTGTAACACTTGTACCCTGCCTCGGGTATGAAAGAGTCCCCTGAAAAATAGGGAAGGAAGCAGGTAAAATCCACATTCCTCATCACATCCTAATTTAAGGAAAGTAGACAGAGTAGCAACTAAGAAATGTAACCTGGACCTATGGTTTATATACCAGCATTCTCTGACCAGAGGTATTGGCTGATCCAGCAAATGATCATGCCTAGTTTCTTTCCAGATTGATTGGGGTTTTTTTGTGTTTCAGCAGCAAGTTTCTCTGTTGCTCCATATTTGCCTCTGTCAAAGGACAGCATTGCATTACAAAGGCGGGTATTGTGTCTGCCTACACGCTGGGTTTCACAAACTCTGTTTATTTCAAATAACGTTCTTCACATTCTTGTGTGGGCAACAAGGGCCTTGGGAAGAGGAAGATACTGTCACTATTGTTGGGTT
This sequence comes from Psittacus erithacus, assembly GCA_009867235.2. Taxonomy (NCBI): domain Eukaryota; kingdom Metazoa; phylum Chordata; class Aves; order Psittaciformes; family Psittacidae; genus Psittacus; species Psittacus erithacus. Next base: position 8,501 of record WYDI02019361.1, on the reverse strand, counting down.
TTTTCTTTTGTGGTTATGTTAAAATTATAGGGTCTTATCTCAGAAGTTTAAAGAATTTCCTATATCTGAGGTTATTCGGTCAAACAGAAATTTAAGATTGAACTTCCTTGCATTTTCCTGGGTTCTACATGAATTTAATCCTGATCTCATACATGCTTAGAGAAATGTAAGATCAGTAAGAATCACTAAGGATCAGTAAGAATCATTAAGATCAGTAAGAATCATTAAGATCAGTAAGAATGCTTAGAAGTGTAAGATCAGAAAGGGAATTGTCTCCTTCAGACCAATGCCCTGGACCATGTAACTGTGCTTTGTTGTTCAAGTAAACTTCACTCAAAAAGAATCCAGCTAGCAGATTTTTAGGAGTCTGTTTTGGGAACAACCTTACCCCCTTAAGAACTAAGGAAGTTGTAAGTAGTAAATATTTACATGTGTTTTCTCATAATATCAACCCAAGAGTGCTTTGAGAGGAAACTGATTTAGTTATCCCAATGGAGCACTGTGGAGCAGTGGAGCACAGTGGAGCACTGCTATGATTTTCTCGCCTATGCCCACTGACGCAAGATACTGAAAACCCTGGGTAGTGAAGCAAAAGTTTATGTTTAAACTCAGACTAAGTTGAGTGACTCTATGGAAGCTATGCACATGCTTGACAACCTTATTAACCAGAGCCTAGTAAGTATCATAATTAATGGTAACATATAACTTCAGATCATCAGCTTTATGGGCTAAATGTATAAAGAAGCACCTTGAAACAAGATCTATTTTTCTTGCTTACATACCAGTGTTTTAATCCCCTTAGCCAGTTATAATGCATCTGGATATAAGGATAGATATACCCTTAACGTATAGATTTTTAAATCTAGCAGGATGGCAACATGTGCAGGGACCAATGCTGTCCCTTTTGCAGGAAGCAATTGTCATGTTGTAAGCAGCTAAGATGAAAGCAACACGTAATTCATTTAGGTAGTGCCATAGACAGACTCAGGCTAACTACAAAGGGCAGCTTGGCGTGTCACCCACAGTCTCCCAGATTCCTTCAGCTGCCTGTCTGCAGCTGGACAGGCTTTGTAAATTACAGATTAAAATAGAGAGAGACAGGATTCCCAGAGCACTCTGTAATGCTCAAAAACCACTTTAATAATGCTGGGAGGAAAAAAAGGAAAGAAAAAAGAAAAGGAAAGAAAAAAGAAAGAAAAGAAAAAAGAAGAAAAAAAATAATGATTTTGACCAAAATTGTCTCTGGACAATTATCTCATGCAGTTCATTGGTTATATGTCACTTAAGATATCTCTACTCCCTCCCCTTCAAATGACATCTTCTGGTACAATAGAAGTAGCGCCATTTATTTCATGGAGCCAGTACAAAACACAAATCCAAGTCATTATAGTTTGAATCTCATTCAAGATAGTGTTACATGCTAAATTTGCTTAATGCGAGAAATATGATGCCAGCTTTAGCATAGTTTAGCTATATTCCCATTCAGTACAGCATATGCTAACCATACATCAAACTTTCTATGGGGCTTTGTGGTAAATACTTACAAATGTACAATTCTTTAGGTACGCATATTTACTGCTACTATTTTAGCAGGAAATTAATTGAAATTTCCTTCAGAAAAGGTGGGTTTTGTCAAGCATCTGAAAAAGAAGCTTTCCAGTTGCTCCTGCAAGATATGTCTCTCCTGCTGTTGTCACAGCGAATTTAGACTGAAATTGTGTGGGTTGAGCTCCAACCGCATGTCCAGTCAGGCTTATTACGCCACAGAGCAGTAAGTCATGACTGGGGCTGATAAAGGCAGATGCTGTGCTTTCCTGTCTATACTGAGATTAGTTTACATTTTAATTATGTTTTGACAGCAAAGTTGGCCTTTCATTAGCATTACAGGGCTGCAGCATCACCCAAAGGTGGAACCAGTGCACGGTTTCCATCACATGTTGGTTTTCTTTGATACTGTCCTGGCAACAGCATGAAGGAACCGCTTTCTGCATTTAGGTAGTAAAGGAGTAACCCCGTTGGGCTTCACGGGGCTCCACTTCTGACAGCCTGCTGGTACTTCCTTCTTTCCATTAAAGTATAAAGGGATGAAAAATGCAATCTAAATGTCTGCGCAGGTTATTCATATGCAGACCATGCTGTGGATAGATGCTGGAGTAGTTACTTGCCTCAGCTGCTAAGGGGTGTTGGGTCATCAGGTGCAAGAATTGGTACAAACCTGCTGACATATCACCAGGATAAGAAGATGTGCAGCAGAGCTGGTGCGATGGGGTGAATTATTTGAAGTTACAGACAAGTAACAGTACTTCTTCCTCTAGATCCACAGAGAAAGCAGGTACAGTGCTCAGAACCCTTTCCCTCCCTTGACTACTACTGCTATGTGCGTTCATGGCATTTTTTCTTGGAGTTGCTTTAAACTTAAATGATCACAGAAGTCCAACTCCACCCAATCATCCTCACAGACTGCTGCAAAGAGCAATAATAATAGCTTAAGATTGTTTTCAGAGAGAGGAATTGTTGGTCATATATATATATATATCTCCCAGCTTTACAAATCCCAACCAGCATAATTAGCAAAACCCACTCAAAAATCTTGTTCTGTTTTCCACATGTTCAATATAAATATCTGTACCCTTATACATTTATAGGATTTTCCTGCTGAATAATCCTGGGTTTAATCTTCCAATAAACTTAATAAATATATAAACCATAGACATTTTTGGTAAGGCTCAGGGATTCAGATGGAGATACATGAGACACAAAATTATTTTCTTTTACATTATACTACAAACTACATTTGATTAGATTGGATTTAGAGCCAAGTAATTGAGTTAAAAATCCATTCTGTGAAAAACCCATTCAATGCATCACTCATTGCATTTTGCTCTTATGAAATGATCTGCCATCTGTTGGATGTTTTATTTATAACTTTGGATTTGGGGTGTGATTTTTAACAATCGGTTACAGCAAGTAAAATCACAGCAGAAATTCCCCGACACAACCTAAACTACAAGCTAGACAATGGAAACCAGCATCTAACATTTGTGAAGTTGGACATGGGCCTTCTATTGTCTGGCTGTCTGCACAAAGTTTGTGCTAGGCATGATTCAAAGCCTGTTTGTTACTAAATGGACTGTCTGCAAAGCTGATTCTTTTTAAAGTATTCCTTAAAATTTAAATAAGGAATGTGACTGAATTGGAAATAACACTGCATTTGCATGGAAGGCTTGTAACAGTTCAAATTACAGCCTTTTTCAAAGTGCAGTGGTTGCCAATTAAAATAAAGATTCTGTATGTTCAAAAGCACCAAATGTTTTTTTATTCTGAGAATGAACTGATACATTAAATGAGAGAGGAATTACACAACCAACCTCTGCTCTTCTGAAATCCTGCAAACTAATGCAGAAGAGATGCAATAGTCTAATGTGAAAAATGCAGCAAGCCAGCGTAGTGAAGGCTATACCATGGACCCTTAGCTTCTCCCATGATAGGACATTAAACGGCTGAGTGAGAGGGAGCGGTGTGTTGGAAAGAACAAATCTTTTACATTCATGATGATATATGTGTAATTGAAAAATATTTGGAATACCTCTAAGGAAAATAGGAGCTGCATGCTTTTCTTCAGTTGTCAAAAGAGAAGAAGTTGAACAGTAGCCCCCCAAAAATGGAGGAAGATTAGTTACTGCAGAGGGAGTGCATAATACTGAAAGGGGTAAGCATCTGCAAGAAAAACCTGTACAATCACAGAAATAAAACCTCACATAATTAGCATCTGCCTTTAGTTGGACTTGACACTTGAGACAACATCAAACTCAAAATTGACATGAGATATCAAAGTCAATCTTGTTGCCTAAGAAGAAAAAATGTGCAAGTGAATGACCAGTTGGGTCTCAGGAAAAACAGGGAAGATTTTCATGCGTTGTTTATGCAAGAGTTATGAACCAATAACAGATGAAAGCTTCAGCCATATTTTATTCTCTAAAAAAACTGGTACACTCTTTCCTGTACCCGCTGTCCAAGCACACAAAACATGGCTAACCCTACGAAAATGGGAAGAGAGCCTCCTCCAAAATAATGTGTTGACATACGGAAAACGATGGAAACAAACGCTGCCGAGAAGTAAGCAGAAGGAACATCTGAAATGAATCATTTGAAAGCTGAGCATATGTAGGTGGATCTGGCCAAATTAGACTTTGCTAAAGGGAAGAAAAAAAAAAAGCCCTTTGGGAAAATAAAGGAGAAAGCGGAATGAGATAATTGTCAGGAAAGACGGTACTGTAATGCTTACGGGGAATGGGAATACTTCAGCTTACAAAGCAAAATGCAGAATTTATGTTGGCAGAATAAAATCTTCATCTGGGAAAAAAAATCTACTAACTATCTCGATTTAATTGCAATTCTATTAGATTCCTTTTAAAGCATACCCCAGCTTAGACATTCTGTTTACAGTATGTTTAGGCTTATGAAAAGATTTACAAATACACATTGTTTGCCAAAAATTGAAATTCAAAACATATTGTGTTGTATACAGGAATCATTTGGTCACCTGTGCTTGACTAAGTAATTGCTTATGCTACGCTATCGCAGTTCCCTATTACATACCACAAGTGACCACCACAGAAGCTGGAACCCCCAACGCCTTCAGCACCAGCACAGCAGTACTGTATTTGACTTGAGATAAAAAGATTTCCTTTCTGCAATAATTTGCAAGAAAACTGACCTCATTTTGGTTTCTAAAAATGCTTCTTGAGTTATTCTGAGGAAAAAATATGGGCGGACTATATATAGACATGGATATATCAATACGTAGATTTTTTTGTCTGTGCAAAATTTACTCACAAGGTATCAGCTAATATGAAATTTATTAGAAAGCCAGACACAGGATTTTGTACTGTTTTTGTTCAGTGTAACTGAACTGTATCATTTTTTCATGAAGCTTTATGTAGAGATTAGGCTAACTTCAAATGAACTGTGCCGAATAATTTACTGAGTTGAAGTAGCAAATCAGTGCAAATGACACAAATACAGATCTCCCTAAGAATTCAGTTTGAATCACTGCATCTGGTTTCCAGAACAGTACACTATGAAAAGCAATAAGGTTCTCCTTATACTGTTTCTCGTAAGTTCTCTGAAGTTTGTTTAGTAAATTCCTTTCATATTGGGCCTAAACGTTTATGATGTCTGTAATGTCTCCAGGAAAGCCAAGATTATATTAATCAATGTAATTTCAAAGAGTTTCTGCTTATATATGGTATATGAAAACTTTCCAAAAAGTTAACTAACATGTTAAAAATTAGAAAGTATATTACTATATTTATCTGTTTAAATATTGATTGGAAAGCGTCTGCCTTCCAGCCTGTTAATAAAAAGTCCTCTGAAAGGTATAAAAAAGACATGCAATTTAAAAGAGTTATCTAAAAACACATTTATTTTTTATTCCAGCATGTTGAGATATATAGGCAGCATATGACACCAAACAACCTCCCTGAAATGAATGGAATTATCTCTCATTTTCCAGACATGAAGCACCTGCTGCAGCCCTGATCTTTTCTACATCTTAAAATGTAGAATTTTTATCTAATGGACTCTTGAACTCTGCTATCTGTCAAGAAGAAACGTGGGCCTTTGAATTTTCTTTCATTCTAGAATAAGAGCTCTAGATGCTATCTCGCAAGAATCATATCCCTATCCACCCCTTGCAGATCTGGATACCAGATTTCAGGAAGGTGTCTGGTGCCAATTTCATTATTACAATGTGAATTATAACCATCTGAACCATCTGCACCAGTTATAAATCCTAAATATCAGATATTCTTTTTTTTTTCTTTTGAGATGTTTCTTCCACCTGCATCATCTCACAAGCTTAAAGTGCATGAGTTTTGCTGGGGCCTTCTGTGAAATGAAGAAGTTATTCCACTCATGCACTAACTCTCACTTCAAAATATCCAGGACTTGTCACATAGACTAATTTTTTTATAAAGTGAGAACTGCACTTGTGCAGCATGTGATAGTTGTAAGAGTTCCCAGATTTTCCACGTGTGATGTAGTCTTTGATCCAATGAAAAGTATTGTTCTTCTTGGTGGTTTCCAGTGAGATTTTTGGAGACCTCCGCCTCATAACAGAAGTAGGATTTTTCAAAGCCGCAATCAGACCTTTCTCAGCATTGTTTGAAATGGTTGATTCAGCATAGTTCAAAGCCAGGTTGGCTCCACTAGGAATGGATATTTACTTTTCTCCAAAATCTGGACAAATGCAGCTTTTTTTTCCACAGGGAATCATTCAGATGATCACAGCTCATTGTCTTGAATAGCTGTTATGGTCATTAACTTGCTTCTAAACATCTGCATCACAGCTTTGGTAGATCACAGGAGACAGTACTACCTAAGTTTGCCAGACCAAGCATACATTCAGATGCACATGATACCAAGGCTTAGGTATTTATTTCCCCCTGAAAAGTCTGTTATGTCTGCAGACTTCATGCAGAATCACTAGCACTGCACAGCCACGTAGAAGCATTTTTGAAATGAGAGGACTGTTTTAGGGAATGATTGAGCAGTAGACAGCAATCAGGACAAAGTCAGCTCCATGGTGCAATGCTTTGTTCAGAAACAGGATGACAGATAATCAAAATTTATATATGATCAAGTAAGTTACTGATGTGTCCTACACTATCAAATATTTCCAAAGAGACTTCTACACTTGGAGTTTCCAAAACTCCAAGCTTACTCTTTTCAAGAAAAAAGGTTTCTTATTTCTTGAAGAGGCAACACTGCTTTTCTCTGTCCCAGATGGAGCAGTAAGACATGAAAGAAGGTCTTGGACTGCTTTGAAAAGTACTTTTTAACTTGAAAAGTGTGTCTAAAAACTTTAAGCTCCCCTAGAAATGGAGCAAAACCATAAGTTATATCGATCCAAGGAAATCGCAGCTTGCCAACCAACTTTGCTTGCATACAGACCTCACCACAGACATTGAGATTTCCTCATTCAGTATTGTTATTTCTCTTACATATTCATATGTTTCTTTTGCTATTTTATTATAGCAATACCTCTACATATAGTACATGGCAGAACCACCCTGTTGTGATGGCTACTGTAAAAATATATTGTCACAAATCCTAATCCAAAGTGGTTTTGATTTAAAAACAACAGTAGGAAAAGTCATTTAAGCAATAAATGTAAGCTTCATGCATTGTACACATCTGCATCTGTGGATTGCCAGAGTTTTGACGGCTCCTTATGATTGCAAGGAAAGACATGAAGGACATTACAGAAGAAAAAACTATGAAGAAACAAAGAAGGGAATTAAGTACCGGAGACTGGGAAGCAGAGTGGACAGAGTGAATGAGGCTGAGCAGCTGAAAGCTGAGGAGAAAAACCATCCAACGACCATGTTTAGTGTCACAAATGTTATATAAATACAGAGGTTTTTCATGCCCAGAGGCACTAAATGGAGTAGTAATGCAATGCTACATTTGCAATGTAAATGGGAGGATCTTTCAGGTAACGTGAACTGACAAAATGTGCAACAAACAACTGGTACGTAGAAGCATGTCTGTTTATCTTCCAGACTGTAGTCTCCGCATTGATGGCATCCTTTAGTTGTCAGTGGAAATGCAACCATGCATCTAATGCTCCATGTCCTGCATTCTCATGGTTTGTCTGAATCTCGGTAGGAAGTCCACCCAAACTTCTTGCATTTCTTGCAGTTCTGCTTTTGGAACATTGTGCTGTTAATGCTTCATCCAGCAGATTTGTTTTAAAAATCTCTCACATACTTTCAGCAAATGCTTGTGTACATTGGCTGGCTTCCTGGAATAGTTTTAAATGTGTTCCTTCTGAAGGGCATCTCCTTACCACTGAAAATGTGGCTTATAACAATAAAACTGCAATCTCAACTCTTACTTTCCTAAAGTATCAAATGTTTATCTCACTTTATTGACATCTAAATCCCAAAAGGGCAATTCCAGAAGGCCCAGCTAGCCCTAGAACTATTTAAGAGATCATTAATGTAGTAAGTATTGGTTGCTCAGATCTGCCACCTTACTTTCCAATTAAAATGTGTGTTTCAAATTTGTTCTTCCTGGTTAAACATAACTGAACTACAGTTATTGCATGACAACAACCTGGAAAACTTCCAGCTTTCACTCATCCATTGGAAGACTAATTGTACTGTATTAGAAGACATATTTAAGTAATGCAAAACAGGCTGCTATAAAGTCCGACATCAAGCTATGTGGTTTGGCTGACAAGCTGGAGGGAGGGATGCCATCCAGTGGGACCTTGACACTCATGAGAGGTGAGCCAATGCCAACCTGATGAAGTTCAGCCATGTCAAGTGCAAGGTCCTACACCTGGGTCGGAGCAATCCCAGGCACAGCTTCAGGTTGAGCAGAGAAGAGATTCAGAGCAGCCCTGTGGAGAAGGACTTGGGAGTGTTGGTCGATGAGAAAATGAACATGAGCCGGCTGCAGTGTGCGCTCGCAGCCCAGAAAGCCAACCATAT
>WYDI02019360.1:0-18584 GCA_009867235.2 Psittacus erithacus | reverse complement strand
TGCCTAAGAGCTCATCTCAGTCTCCCCTCTGGCAGGTTAAAGCCATTCCCCTTGGCCTGTCCCTACAGGCCCTTGACAAAATGATGTTCATAAGCTCAGAGGGTGACTGTGATACGCACAAAGCGCAGGGTGAAACACATGCTAACAACAGACGGGACCAGGTATCTCTCCTTATCCTCTTCTCCAAGCTCACTCAGTGCCTACCTGTGCATCCACAGATAGCACCTAACCCAGAAACACCCCCAGTCAGACATTTACAATTGTGGGGTTTGAGCTGCAAAAGGCGACTGACACTCAGATGTAACAAACCTGGCACTGCAGTCCGTTACCATCAGCTGTTCACTGCAGATGTAAATAGCAGGAGCTTACACTTTTCACACCCTATTTTTACTCAATACCTGCCAAAGGCTGGAGCCAAAAGTCTGTCCAGCCTCTGTCCTTTTCAGTTTTGATTCCTAGAGAAAGAGGCCGAGGGTAAAACATGACTGGGACTCCTTTAAACAAACTGAAAAATCATGTACTCTTACCAATGAATGGATGGAAAATAGTGAAAGGAAATGTCATCAAACTCCGGGATGCCAGCAGTCATATAGATGTGAATAAACCTCTGGTAACCCTAGTGCTGCATCAAAAGCAGGTGAGTAAGCTGCAGGCAGCATTCACTGAAGTGACTGCTACGTTCCTCTTGGAAGTTTACATCCAATTCACATCTTGCATGTCCCCTCGCACCATGTTCTGCAGCAGGTAAAAGAAAACTCAGCCATGTGTTCCCATTTTAATTACAAACCCAGCCCTTTCAACTCATTCCTGGATGATTCAATCATGCTGGGAGACAGGGTGAAGATGACAGATGAATGTGAGCATAAGGAATACACAGTTGTTAATCTGAACCTTTCCCTGCGCTGAGTGAGTGTGGACTCCTGCTGGCATCAGCAGCAGCAAACCCCCGGGGGACCCAGGGCAGGCTGGGTCGTGGTGCCGGGACTCCTGCAGCACCTCACATTCCCTGGGAAGCTGCGCAGCACACTGTATTTGCTGCCTTTTTCCCTGCAAAAGCCCTAAGAGGCGAGGTTGTGCAGCATCCTGCAGAACAGGAACTGAGGCACGGCGAGCACCTGAACTGCCTTCCTGAGAGCACAGGGAAGTCATACCACAGCAGGAGACTGAGCGCTGATGTTCAGCATCTTTGGCTTGTTGGCCACACACAAGCCTGTTCTGCACACCTAATCTGAGCCCAAAGCATGTGCATCCAGCAAGAAACAGCAAAGAAGCAGGGGCACAGCAATGTGTAAAGGTACCCTCCAGCTGCAACCATCCATGGCCAGCTCAGCTTACTTTGACACACGGCGTGGTGGCTTCCTGGCCAACACACATAGCTCCTTCTACGGAAGGAGAGTGGCAAGAAAAGCAAAGGGCGATTTTGACCCTATTCATAATATCCCATCAACATCCATTATTGCCTCCACCACGGCAGTATGAAATCAAGATCTCCTGGCTGGCTGGCAACAGAATGCCCCAGGCCCTTCTCCTTGGGCTGACAGAAGATGGCTTTGCTTCGTCACTCAGATCAAAGCCCATGGGTTCAAAGGCATTCAGTCTCTACATTGTGTCTGAGCTTTTTCTTTACCAATGATGACTATTCAATAAAACTTTACAACAACTTCATATCCACAAAATAAATCAATTCTAACTGCACGATCTGAGTATGTGATCATTTTGGCAACCAACTGAAAACTCATAGGTTCCTCCTTATAGCTCCATGGCAGTGAAAACCATGACAAACTGAGGAAGATATGTTCAGAAAGGAAAATCTCACACCAATACTCATATGGAAATGATTTTTTCAAAATACTGTGGTATTGCAAACCCAGCCCAATAAGCAGCAGGTCACGACAGAGTTGTTCATCATGGCATTGCCTGGAAAATTCAGTTTATACAGCATTTTTGACTGCCAAGCCCCTATTTGCTTTTCAGTGTTAAAAGTTAACGTTAACAGCCAAAGAGGAGTGTCATCCTCAGTCACCACTAACTATTTCTACTGGCTCTAAACCCCAGGAATTAAGCTATATGCTCCTGGGTGCTCAAGCTTACCTATAGAATAGTTGCCTAAATACCAACATGGAACACTGTATATCTCCTAATTCTGATAACAAAAAGTAGTGATTTTGTAGGTTACTGTTGGTGTGTTAGCTCTGAGAGGTTTTGTCTGTGTGCTTCTTTCTCAGGGCAAACACAACAGCTTCTCTTTGCTACAGGATACTATGAAGAAAACAATGGCATCAACAGTGGGAAAAACATCAGTCTGGGTGGTGTTGTTACTCACAGTAGTGCACACACAGTGTTACAAACCCACGTGCAGAAGGGGCAGCGCACACCTGAACCCAGCAGAGATGAGTTCCAGGACTCGGCGCAGCCTCTTCCACCTTCCCCGCTGGAGAGCAGAAGGGTCCTGGAGGAGCACTGAGTGCTTCTCAGAAGAGGAGAGCTCTCACGGCCAGATCATCACTGCAGACTGGCCTGTCACTGGGAGCAGAATGCGGCCAGGTCAATAGTGCTATCCAGGGGCTCAGTCTTTAACACAGACTTGGCTCCTCATTCCCTGTCTTTAAAGGTTCTCCACAAGCAAAACTGATAAAAGATGCCTTTTGTGAATGTAAAGCATGTTGCAGAGTTAAACAAGGGTTAAATAAACCCAAGAATTAAATAACGCCTTGCTTAGTGCTCTGCTGCAGTGATGTGCTGCATTACAACCTATCTTCCATCGAAATCAACACCCGAAATAAAATATTGCTGTTACTGGAACCAGCTCCTCAGGGAAGTGGTCATGGCCCCAGGCCTGTCAGTGTTTAAGAAATCTTTGGACACACTCTTGGATATAGGGTTTAACTTTCAGGCTGCTGGAGTGAGGAGTTGTACTCAATGGTCCCCACAGGCCCCTTCCAGCTCAGGACATTCCATGATTCTGCACACATTGTTAGGCAAAGATAAAGGTGCCCACAACAGCTATGTTTAATAAGCACACAAACTTATCAGTTCAGGACAAACAGTGGTCTTCTTGAGAGCCTGCTGGAGCTGCACTGAGTATTTCTCTGGCTAGAGACAAAGATAAGATCAAATGCATACAATTAACCTCATAGGCAGGAAAATTTACACAAAAACATCCTTAGTGAAGGGGTACACCAGAGTCCACCTCCCTCAGCTCAAAAGCTCCACCAACAAAATAGGTTTGGTCCACTTGGAGATTACATCAATACAATGTAGTGATGGGCAATGTGACTGAAAAAAAAGACACTGTGACATCTGTACCCATTCATCCCGCACTGAGCAGGGTGTGCAAGCTGGCCACCTTCAAATCTAGAGGCTGGCTGAGCATACCTGAAGCTATCAGCTGGACAGCGAGGTGGGAAGCAGCATTTCTCTCCTCACTGCACTCTAGCTTCTTGCACTGACAGAATCTCTCAGCTGTTGTCTTGCAAACCCTCCTTTTGGCTTGCACACCCTTATACAAGACATTTCATCTGTTTTCAATGGTTCCTAACCCAGAAAAGGACTCAAGGATGTGCTTAATCTTAAACATGTACTAAAGTCCCATTGAAGTAAAGAGGAAAGCTTATGCCCTGGCTTAAGAATCAATGCCAAAGCTAGGACGGTGATTTGAGTGGCTTGGGAAACAACTGTGTGGTTTTGCTCTTCCCTCATTGCACAGGGACACGAGCACTGGCTGGCTCCCAGCAGGGAAGGCAGAGCGCTACAAGCTCTCTGCCATCATCCCAAGGGCTGCATGGTAACACTGAGCCATCCTGCTGCGCCAGCAAGGGTACACACCACTGCCCGTGCACACAGGAGGCTAAACCTGCCCTTCAGCCGCAGAACTACAGAGTCATGGAATGGTTTGGGTTGGATAAGACCTTAAAGCTCATCCAGTTCAAACCCCCTGCCATGGGCAGGGACACCTTCCACCAGAGCAGCTTGCTCCAAGCAGCAGTGTCACTTCAACACCTTGTTACTTTCATTGTGCTTCTATCACAAACTGCAGTGGCCTAGAATTCCTTGAGCAAGGGAATGGTACCACACAGGGACAGGCAAAGGGAAGACCCAGGAGCAAGAGGAGCTGTGTCTGGTGATAGGAGACATCAGCTTCATCTGTAGCAAAAAGAGGTATTTTTTGACACAGATGAAGTATTGCTTCTCCTGAAAAGTATTGCTGCTCCTGAACAACACATATGTGTGGCTGAGCAAAGGGCAGAAGACATCTCAGGTGTCTCGGCAGCCTTACTATGAGGCTGCAGTGGCTGGTAGGTCTCACACCGCCTTCCACAGCGGTGCTAGCTCATCACAGCTGCAGCAGAATTCAGCTCATTACAGCCCTTGTGTCAGTGGGGGTCCGGGATGTGCATTGTTTCCTCAAAGGTACCTCTGCCATCTAATTCACTGGCAAATCATTATCCTACATTTGGCACCTCTTCAAGTGGCTGCAGCTTTCCATAGGAAGTAGGTCTTCCTAAAGCTCGCTGCTGTCTTCTCACTGAAATGCATAGTAAAACACAGGCAGGCAAGGATTAAATGAGAGATGTAGCAGCATGGGGGGCTGGGGGTGTGTGTGTGTGTGTGCTGCTGAGCACCCTCCAGAGACCCACCCACTGGTGTGGACAGTCAGGAATCAATCAGCTCTTCCACATACATCGTGGCAAACACTTACACACCCCACAAGGGGCCTTGTTCTCTGATAAATACCAGATTGCCTCAACATGGCTGTCTGGGGGCTTAAATTCCCTGAGAAATGCAGCTTTTCTTGAAGATAATGAAGCATTGTTTTCCTCGGGTGAGTCTCAAGCTGCAGTGTGTGCTGCTTTCCCCTTCCACGAGATTAGAATGATGATACTGGGGAAATATAATCATTTTGATTACCACAGAAAGAGCAAGAGCAGCAAGCTCTGATCTTAAATTTCACAATGAGCATCTATTATTACTCCCATATTGACCAAACTGAGCCCTGAACAAGTTCTTTTGTTACTCAGGGCTTCTCTGGAGTATTAGAATAACCATTGTTCCACCCCACTTGCTAGATACTGCAGCTTTACCGTTCACCAGTTCAAGACAAATTCATATTGACTGCAGGAAACTATTAGGATATTTTAACCAATTGCCTTGTAGCAAGAAGTAATCACTTATGAACAGCCAGGATTAAACTCTATCTCCAGTGAAGTCTAAGCATCTTTCTAGGCACTTCTTCAGAAGCACCACACTGGAGAAGCCAAGATTCAGAAGCAGTCCTGCTAAAAGCTTTTGCATCCCCAGTAAAAGTCTGCTGAAGTTAACAAGTACTTTGCTGCCATTTATTCAGCGGAGCCAAATCCTCATCACCTTTTCAGCAGCAAGGGCAGGATTCACCTCCAGCCACTCAGGAAGGAGACACTGCTCATTTAGGGCACATCAAACACAAAGGCAGTTCTCCAGGATTTAGTCCACATCTGAAATGCCTCTTCAACAGTGATGTGGAGATGCCAAAGAAGATGCATAAATGATTTGGCTTTCATTTCAGTGAAGACTGCTACCTAATTTGCTGGCATAAGTAGCACCCTGGGTTATAGATACACCAGAGTCCACCTCCCTCAGCTCAAAAGCTCCACCAGTGAAATAAGCTGACTGACAGCATCTGAAGATCTGGCTCTCTGTTCCTCAGTTCTGTCTTTAGTTTTACTTGGTTGAATTTTGATTTGATGCCTATTGCAAAGCAAAAAATCTGCCCATTAAGAGAAAATGAAAGTGTTGAAATGACCAAGACTCTCATGCTGGTTTGCAGCACACAGAGCATCTCACAGAGGTAAAAGCCTCTGAGCCTGCTTGTTTCCAGCTGAGGAAGCTGTTGTAGGATTGAAGTGGGAAGCTTGATTCTTGGTTTCCTCTGGCCTGCTTCGATTTCAGAGGACTTCAGGGCTTTACATGTCCTGGAGATGACTGACTGATTGCTTGTTCTTCTTTAAGGTTGATAGAAAATTGAGAGTGGAAGAGGGAAGAACCTTCTAGAAAAGTAATTGTAGTTGTTCTTACTGATCCTAAAAAGGATGAGGACATACAGAAGAGCTAGATTTCTCGTGGGAAACCATGAGTTCTCTCTAAAACTTGATCACCCACAAAATAAACCTATGTTTGTGACAAAGTTTTTCTAGTGAGCCCAATTAGTTTCCGCAAGATGAAATCACAAGGATTTCCCAAGGGGTTGGTTCCTAAGGCTAATTGCTATTCCTAATACCTGCAGTAACTTATTTTGACCATTTTCTGACTTCCAGACTGCCCCGAATTATCCAAACCATACTACTGGTATAAAACACTTTAAAGCTTATCATTCCTACAGAGTATTTTGATTGGTTTATTAAACAAAACTTAATTGGGGGGAAAGGGGGGGAATCCCAAGGGAAACTCCTGTGTGGTTTAAAGCCATATCCATATTCACCTGATTTCAGCTCTTGCCTTTGCCTGGAGTTGAAGCTATACCCATTAACTTGAAACAATAAATTCAAATTTAACACATTTGGATTGAATTTGACTTAGAGTCTCGGCAGCATCCCTGTTAGGGTACTATCCACCACCTTACTTGGCTTTCACAGATGCACAGTGATTTAAAGCTCCATGGACAATGCTTGTGCCTTTGAGGTAGCCCAGGTATTTCTGATTTTAGACAAAAGCACAAAGACTGGGTTGCTACAACCTCACCAGCATGTCCCGACAGCACCAGCAGTCACACTGAAGCCCCACTGGAAATACTGGGAAGTCCTTCTGAGATGAAGGAATGGGCAAATGGGCCATGAATTCCTAAATAAAATGCTGGATTTCCTTGCAGGTGCATGGGTATGCAATGGACATTTATCACTAGGAGGGACTTTGTAAGACCACTCTTCTTGCTACCATCTCATTTGAGTATGAACCTTGTGGATCTACAGTGCAGGCTATAAAGCCTCTGCCTGTTGAGAAAACAAGTCCTTACCAGTGTTTCCTGATTTTTCTGAACCCTTCTTTGCCTCTGCTTTCCTCCCCAGCCCCTCAGCCGCAAACCAAGGTTAGGTTAGTGTCTCAGTGCTGCCTGCTGTTACCTTGGTCACACACAGGTCACTGTGGGAAAGAAGTATTTACTCACAGTTACCCCACAGCAGTGGGGTGGCCCAAGGCAGCACCATATTCTCCTGAGTTTAAAGCAGAAAATGATTTCTGCAGTGTGGTGGCATCTCACAAAAGCAATTCGGTGTTGTCGGCATTGCATATTATATTGTATTCTCCAAACCTTGACAAGAGCTCCAATAGTTGCAGCGGAAATGCCCTGGAGTACATGTCTGATAGCATGGAAATGTAATTTAAATGCTGTTTGCTGATGACACATCATTTGTGAGAGAACTCCAAATTAAGTGATAGGGCACTTGCTAAATGAAAGCCAACTTCTGCCAATAATAATAAAAATGTAATTGTGCAAGTGCTTAATGCAGGTCCCAGTAGCTAAAGGAGAAAAACCAGGCTGTAAGCCTATTGCACAGGTGAGGGCGAGGCACTCTGCAGCCCAGGGAGCCGAGCTGCTGCAAGGATGAGGCACCATTCCCAAGACGCCATGTCCAGTCATTGCCAACTCATGCCAGTGAACACTGCTCCGAGCATCCCATGGGATCTGGGTTACAGTGACTGCTGGTAAGCTACAAGCTGCCTGTGTTCAGAAGTCTCTGAGGCTGTGGGTAGAAAGTTCTCTTCACCAGGCTCTCCACAGCTGTGCTGTGTGCTCACACCATTGCAGGTATCACAGTCACAGCACCTTCATGCAAGCATCAGCCAGGGCTCATGCTCCCAAAAGTGACCTTGCAGACACAAAGCTCCTACTCTATTTTGTTGATGTGGCAAGAAAGCACAGCATCAGACAGCACACACGGACAAAACGAGCACCTACAGAAACAACTTCAGAATAGTTTTCACTAGTGGCAAAGCTGAAGAAAAGCCCAGCTCCCACAGAACACATGGAATGACTGGTTCCAGAACTAAATTCCTTTCTCTGCTGACATGCTCTGCTCTGGATGCTTCTATTGCTTGCCAAGACCCTATGGAGAAATGTTTATTTAAAAAACATGCAGATTCATCAACACTGGGGCTTTATGTAGGGAAAAAGGTTGGTGACAAATTGCCAGCTTCAATATCCAATTCAGACCGGATATCGAAAGATCCAGTTTCAATCCAATTTCAATCGTCAAGATGAAATGTTCCAAATTTTCATGCAAAGCCAGGTTTTTACTAAGAAATTGTGATCACTTTTAGTAAAAACGTGACACAAACCAAAAAATGAGATTCAAAACAAAATATTAAAAAATATCCACAGCAAGTGGCTACAAGTGACTCTTTGCATTTCCTCATTTCAGTGGTCCCTCACGTCCTTCCCCTACACCCACAAATCTGGGTGGTGGTCTCAGGTCTTTTCTCATTATTTTTTCCCTGCAGCATCCTTCTAAGTACCATCAGTAGCTGTCAAAGCTTCCTAATAGCACAATTCAGACAAACCTGGAGGGCTCATGTAGTCAAGCCAGACACGCCAAGGCAGTCACATCCCCCCGTGCAACACATCTGAGTACCTGCACTGACAAAAATTTCCCATTACGATGCTCCTTTCATCATCTTCTGCTAATGCAACATCCCAGGGTGGTACATGGGAGGCAGCACTCTGAAACCCCCTCTGGATGTGAAACAGAAAGGTTATTTTACCTCCCTCAAGCATTTATTTTGTTTACTGAGTAACAGCTTCATGCCATAAGACCATTAATTAATACATAACCACAGAATCCCAGCCTGGGTTGGGTTAAAGGGACCTTAAGGCTCCACCAGTTCCAACCCCCTGCCACGGACAGGGACACCTTCCTCTAGAGCAGCTTGCCCCAAGCCCCATATATAAAGCTCCTTCTTTTTCTGTGCTTCCTGCAGGGAGCACGGGCCATTATCTGGCCCAGGGACATTTCCTCTCCTGGGGCCACCCTAAGCCCGCAGCAGGGCTGGGAAGGTGCTCCTCACCTCAGCTGTCCTTCCCAGGGTGAGGGCAGTGGGCACAGCACAGCCCGCCTCACCGGCACAGACACTTCCATAGTGCTGGAGTCCTTCCTGGCTCCCTGCAAACAGGGGAATGGGCACCTCCAGGACATTCCAAACACTGAGGTGGTCATGAAAACTGGTTTATAGTCTGGTAAGATTATGCTGTGTTATTAAACACTGTGCAGCATGTGTTGTCCCAAACCAGCAGCAGCAGCAGCCCAAGGACAGAAGCCTAGACTAGGCTGCAATTTGCTTCTACATTTTAATCAAGGCGCAGGAACTGATCAGTCTTTCTTGTAGCTCCCAGTTAAAAGAGCCTCATGGACCCTAACAGCATTTGGCAAAGCTCTTTTCCACACCCTTGCTTTAAACAAAACAAAACAAAAACCAAGGAAAGGAGGCATGGGATGTGCATGCAGGTTTTCAAGGCAATTAAACTCCTGTATTAAAATCCCCTCTTTCTCTGCTCAGCAGAGCAGGGAAGTTCCCTTTGTTCCCGGGGAACACAACTGGGATTTAGGCACACCCAAGACACGCACGCAGGGAGGGCTCTGCCACATGGAGCACACCCTTCACTCCCCACCACGATCAGCACAAGGTTAGATCAAAAACACGTGAAGGAATTACCTTAGGAAAAGGCAGTAGGACAGAAGGGGTTTCTGGTCCATAGGGTTTTCTTTCACACTCTTAACAAACATTTCACTTTGCAAGGACAGCAATCTGGGAAGCTCAGAACATTATGTAAGGGGCACAGCCAACAGAAGGATTGTAAAGTTAAAAAGTCTCTGTTAATCAATGACAAATTCAGTACTTGTTGCTACAATTACAAAGATAATAGTTCCTTTATGTCAGTGCCTTTGGTTTTGCAGCTGTAAAATAGCTTTGAAATTCAGCATTTCAAGTAACAGAAATTAATAGGAGGTCATTTCTACCAGAGAAATTTTAGGGGCCCATCCTCTCTAATCATCATTAAAAACTAAATCCACAGGAGAAGAGGCACTTTACTGATTGTCAAGTGGAAGCTATTATTCATTTGATGAAGCTCTTGGCACAGTGCCATTTATTCTGCTGTAGAGCCTGCTGGTTGCTCTACTTCATCTCATGCAATCAAGGTTGTTTCTGCCTGCCAAGAGTTATTTATAGAGTGGGGAAAAAAAACCGCAATATGCTCTCTTGCTTCAAAAACAAGTTTCAAACTTTCTAACAGAACAACTGCTTCCTGCTCCCCAGTGACATCCCTTTATTAGAGCCCCACTTGTACAAAAACAAAAGCACATTCCTAGATTTCATCTCCCCCAAAACAGGGAAACGATCCCTGTGCCATGTACATTCTCACTGAGAAATCAGCTGATTGTCTCGAGATAAGACTCTGCACAGTCCCTCTGTCCCCCGCTGGTGCCAAGAGTGCTTCCTTTGGGGGTCACCTTCACTGATGCAATTCACCTAAACACAAAGTGTGGGGGAATCCTGCTGGCGGTGGGGACACTTTGCATGTCCTCACTGAGCTGCCAGGATGAGGAGGTGGATGAGGCATTTGGCCTGATGGATTTCCATTCCAAAGCTTGATTCTCTGGTCTCCAGATCATGCACAATCCATACACCCCACACAGGGTTTGCCACTGTGCTGTGGAAGGGCTCTACATCCCCTGCGATGCCCAAATGACTATATATTCCTATGCAAAAGCTTAAGCCTCTTTTTGACCTCACAGCCAGTTTAAATTGGCAATCCTGACATTCTTGAAAGAAACGTATGAGACCAGAAGCAGTCTTTAAAGTAAATGCAGTAAAACACCACTGGTGCCCAGTTTGTGCATGAACCCCAAACCACCCCTTGAAATGTTCTGTAATTTTTAAGAGCAGTCCAATATAAAGCTCAGACTAAACATCTTAAAAAGGGAGAAAGTGAATTTCACACACAGTAAGAACGCAATTCTCTCAAATGCTCCAGAAACAGAACTATCAGCGTGCCACTGAGTCATCCGACAGCTGAATTCTGGTTTATTTGGCTCCATGAAACAGAAAGCAAACCATGGTAGTTTTCACTGGAAAATATTGTTAATCCTTTGTTTCCAGAACTGTTAACCAGCCCCTGTAAACAAGCAGGGTTGTTCAAGTTCACTCATTGCAGTTCTGATACTTTTACTCACATGGAATAGCACTTCATTCCATGGGTGTTTTCCCTGATGTCACACAATTATGCCCTGAACAAGCTATCCATCACAGTGTGCCCTTCTCTCTTCACCCTAGGACTTCATACACAATAAACAAAGCACAACCCCTGCACGAGTCTCCTTCACCCCTAAAGCAAAACACTGACTGTGCCCTGATCCTCTGCACATCAAGTCCATGCGCTGCCTGATGTACTGATTTCACAGTGAGTGATGTTGCTCAGTGGGCACCACATCTACACACTTCCTAAATCCCTCCAGAGATGGGGGCTCCACCACCGCCCTGGGCTCACAGATGTCTTGTTTGGCTTGCAAACTTCATGTAGGGACTAACAAAGATGATTAAACTGGCCCTGTTTCTAAGCTATCTTTAATATCATTTAATGAACCTCATAGACAAAAGCAGAGATTTGATTCCAGATCATCATTTCTAAACAAAATATGAAACAAATGCATAAATGCTGTTTTCTAATGGGTTCTATCCCTTTCCCCTTTGACTCATATAAAGTTTGATGTATTTTAGTGGATCTTCAGTTAAGCAGAATTCATAAGACAAACAGAGAGCTACTAATAACCAACCACTATGGCCAGACTGCCAGGAAATCCCCTCAGTAAGGAAAATGTTGAGCAACTGTTAGCCAATTTCCTAGCGATTTTATACATAATAAGCAAAGTACATTAGAAGCTCTTGATTTAACAAACACCCCTGAATTATGCATTTGTGCAATGACAAGTACTGTAGGCAACATTTACACAAGTATGCAAATTTCATGTAGGATCTAGTTTGCATATGGTAAAATACCCATCCCCCATATAAGCCATGGGATAATGCCAGGGAAGAGTTTTCAGCACAGTAAGCACCACACAGCTTGATCGAGAAAACACAGGCTTCTAAAATAACCAGCAAACCTATTGTTCTAACTGGTATGTGAAAAAAAGAAATGCATAAATCACTGGAAAATCGTGTGTGCTTTGAGGATTATGTCTCCGAGTTGGTTTTCCCATTGGGTGACATGCCAAACCCCGGACACCAAAATGGGTTATGCTATAGAGCAAACACCAGTCATTAACTTTCCTGTGGTTTAATAATTACACCTCTTCCTGGGGATGTGATTAAACCACACACAGCATTAGAAAACAGAGCGAATTAAGTCAATATGCCTCAGAGCTGAAGAGTAAGTGAATGTGTACAGCAAAAAAAAAGCTGGATCAGATGGCTGGATGTGTATGTTCAAGGTCTGTACAGCAGTGCAACACACGAATGCAATAAGAATAACATCATTACCAGATGTAACAGCATTCTCCCCCTCCACAAGGGAAATGCAGCATTGCATTACAGAAAGACACGAGGGGCACCAAGGCCAGCAGAGACCTGACCCCCCACCATGAGCCCTGGCTCTCTGGATAGAAGGGTGACTCCTTGACAGAACACTTTGGTCTGCTGTTTGCTTCAGCACCGGTGGTGTGGGTTTATATTCCTTCCTGGAACACAGGGAAAGAGCACCTGAAATGCCTGGCAGGGTACAGCTGCTTCTTAAAGTACCTAAAGACAGACAGACTGAATCCCGTAGAAAGAAACATTGGGCCCAAGGACAAACACCCTCACCCCACACCCGCGCCTGGCTGCAAATGAGTCGAGTGTTCAGCCATTTGTATTCTCTTCCACTCTACTTTGACTTCAGCATTAGAAACACTTCCAATCAATACAGTGTTACTACATTACATGGTGATTCATGTGGCACTGGAAGGTGGCATAAGCCACAAGAAATGGCATCTCTGAAGAGCTGCATTAAACAAAGACTCTCCTATTTCTCCAGTTTTCAACTGGAGCAAGTCCAGGAAATTCACTTGAGTTACTTGTGGGTGGGAAGCAGGAGCAGGGGAAAGAACAGTTTCTCTGCTTCTCTCTCTGCCTGGAAGACCAAGCTGTACAGCACCCTCTCAGTGGGACACTGATACTTACCCAAGCATCTACAACGGAAACATTACATTTAAAGCGTGATGCTGGCAAGAAGAGCTTTCCAACCCCACTCTGACACTTGCCTAATCCTCTCCAGGTTTCTCTCAGCCCACTTGTTTCCCAACCCCATGGCCTTGCCTCTGAGACTGAAGATTATCTGAGCAGCAGGGGAGGTCGTAAGTGGTGGTTCCACTCATCTCATCTTCTGCAGCACTTGGCTCTCACTGAGTATCACACCACATTCCCCAGAGAGAGCAGTGGGTGATCATTGCTCTAGTCTGGACCTGAACCAGTGACTGGGAGAGGAGGGACCCTGTCAGGCTGTCCCTTGCCCAGCCACCCAGTGCTCCTTCATCTCAGCAGCAGTTTTGCTGCCAAGTGTTTGTGAGCCTCAGAGAGTGTGATTCTGAACTCTTTAAAACACCTGAATCACTGAAAGATACATGTTCAGCTGCAAATTTTCTTAAGTAAAAAAAAAAACCAAACCAAGAAGAGACAGTGGTGTCAGCATCACTTCCTTGTCTCTGAAGAAAGCATTTGGGGCAGCTGGCAGAACTTGATGCAAGCAAAAAGGAGTAAATTCAAATTGGTAAAAATTGGTATTTGTCTCTAGAAACCTTCCAGCTTTACCAGACCCACTGGTAGAACAGAAGAAAAATACCTTCAGGTTGAGTGAAAATTCCTAGGTGGGGACAGCTCTTTCCCTACTAACAAGCCTCTGCCTGCAGGCCATGCCCACTGAGCACCCGTCTGGAGGGGATGGGAAGAGGGCTTGTTCTAAAACCATTTGCAAACAACAGCAACAAGACAAAGAGGTTTGGCAAAGTTTAGGAGGATGCTGGCTCAGGAGGCCAAATTAATTGGCTTTGATGGAGTAACATCAGGGAGGAATTTAAGACTAAAGCATTTCAGTTGTGAGTCATTTAGGCTCCAATGCCACCATCTGGTTCTGGACAATCCTGTAACCGTTGCTGCTCAGGGCAGAGTGTGGCAGCCCTGTGCCAGGCAGGCAGCAGCAGGGCCCTGCGCTGGCCAAAGCTCCTTTCCCTTCCTGGCACAGGGAAATGACAGAAGCGACAAAGTTTTCATTTTCTTTGGACATTTTTCTGCAATAGTTCCAGGTTTTTCTCCGAAAAACCCACGGAGAAGATGTCTCATTTTTCAAACACTTGAGAATTCAATTTCCGTTCAGTGGTAACACCCCCAGAACTGAACTGTTTCTATTCCCTGTGTAAACTTGCACTTCAGCAGAGTTAAAAATTGGAAGAACAATACTCCCTCCCTAAAATAATAGTTTTAACAAATAATTTCAAATGATTTTAGATAATTCTTTGCTCCGCTTTCACAAAAGTGCCCCAATACAGACTAGGGATATGAATGCACTTAGGATATGGTCACCACATCCAGCCCAATCACTCTTGCCCTGAGCATACCCCTCCTCACAGAACCACAGGCTGGATGAGGTTGGAGGGGACCTCTGGAGATCATCTGGTCTCACCCACTCTTCAAGCAGGGCCACCCACAGCCGGTTGCTCAGCCCCATCACCAGTTGGACTTTTAATGTCTCCAAGGATGGAGGCTCCGCAAAGAAGAAACAGAATTCTTTCAGCAGAAGATGGTTAGTCTGGGATGGCCTGACTGCTAAATTCATGCTGTATTTTATCCCATTGGTCATTTACCTCCACACCTTTCATCACACTTCCCACAGCAAAGCTACATCTGCTCTGTAGATCTGGTTGAGAAGCCAGCAGCCACCAACCACCTCTTCTGCACTGCTCCTCTTCCTGCCGGGGCATTACATGGCCACACAGTACAGCCCTGACCAAGCAGCTTCACTAAAGCACATGGCACCAGTCAGCTGGAGGAGGCGGTCAGTGAGCAATTGCCTTTGCATCACTTCATCTTCCTTTTTGTTTGGATATTTTTTTCCTCCCTTCACTTATCTACATCCTCTTATTTTAATGGTTTTTGCTCTCCTGATTCTATCTCCATCCTGCTGCAGGATGAGAAGTAAGCAAGAGGCAGGGAGGTGCTTAGTTCTTGGCTGGGGTCAACCCACCACAGTCTGTCCCTAATGCAGATCTTTTTCCCTATCCTTTTGTCTCATCAGCCATGCAGCATGTCCCCATGAGGCTGAAAGAATATTTATGGGAATCTTGGACAAAGCGTTAGTTTATAATAGGATCAGTTCATGATCAATATACTTAAAATATAAAATATATTATAAATATATACAAATATACATGATTTATATTATATTTTAAATTACCTTTTACTTCTTTTTCCAGCCTAAGTCCAGACTTGATTGAAGAAACTTCGACTTTGCTTCATAAAGATATAGCTCACATAGTCCTCGGGAATCTTCACTTTATTTTGCACTTTTTATCTCTAAGGCACAGCTTTTCTGTTCAGTTAATATTTTTTCTTTATATTATTGGATCTTTACTCATTCATTGCTCCCTTTTGAGGCATTTATCCAGTTCAGTCTGGAGTCATTCCCCACAGCATTTTGCCTCTGTCTGCCTTGCAGATTCTGGATGGGTTTCACACCTTAGATTCAAAAAAAGGCCAAAGCTCTTCCACATGCAAAGAAACCTGGAGACCTACACAAGCAGAAATATCTGGATCCTGTCGCATCTGCTCTCAAATCTATATCTGGAAGGCTAAGAGTCTCCCATCATGATGGAATCTCTGGTAGTACTTACCTCTCTAATAACATTGCAGAGATCTCTGCATTTCCAAGCCCAACCCTGAGGGCATACAGCAAACACTGCACTATCCCAGCAAAGCCTTATCTCACCCCTTCCCAAAACTGTTCTGTCTCACAGTGTGGTTTCTGCCCACATTACCCTTCTTTGTTCTTTCTAGTGACTGAGTCCTTGGTGTTCAGACGAACACACACACACTGGATCCCCAGGGGATGAGAATTTGCTACCACATCACTCCAAGCCAGTGGCTCCCGTTGCTGCTCCCAGGCTCCTCTTGTGAACCCGCTGGCTCTCCTGGCCACTGGGAACCACTGACTCAAGACCACGTTCTAGGAGAGGCAGCAGCGGGTGGGAGAATGCAGGGTCTCACTGCCCGGGCAAGTGCCTCCACCAGCCAGCATTGCCACTGCACCTCAGGCAGAAGCAGGGTGCAGATAGGACACACGGCCCGGGGCCAGGGAGCTGCTTCCTGGCAGGGTTACTTCTGTTTGCAGTTACCCTGTTGAGGAAATACCTCGTTGTGTTTTGATGCTTGTAGACATCACCTTGAAAGAGTCATAGTACAGGCATGGAAGAGCGCACGGACAGGGAAAGCACTGTAGATACGCGCTGACAGGGAAAGCACTGCAGATATGCACTGATTCAGTGGTGGGAAACAGAAATAGTTTGGGCCAGATGCATCCGTTGTGCCATTTATTTAAATTGCAGGGCTTGCTCCGTGAGTGAAATGGGTCCAATCCCAAGGTCACTGATGTATATTTTACATTACAAGACCCAGAGGCACACCAGTCTATTGAATAGGTTGGGCTGCTTTAAATAAATATAAATTACAAATATAATAGGAATAAATATAAATTTTAGAACATAAAGAAATACAAATTATGAAAATAAATCCAAATTATACATTAATAGATGTCTATTTGGTAGAAACTTAATAAATGCATCATTTTTAATGAAAGTAATGGAAGTTCCTCTGACCACTGAAGCAGAAATGCAATCTATCCCATTGTGAGCCCCTATCCAGGGGACTTTATAAAAACACCAAAACACAGCCAAACAACTATTTCCCTGAAAACAAGAGGCATCCACGCCCCTCATTATCTGAATCATATGGATGTGAGGGATAAGCAAAGGCATTACTGACTGTAAGAAGTGAGCTGCACGTTGTATTGTCTTAATGTGAAAGAGACTGAAGAATTACATTAAAGGCACATTTCATGTTTTAAGTTTCCTGCAAGAATCAGACTCCTCTAAAGTTTAGATGCCTTCTCTGCTGTCAGTATCCCCTCTACTCTACCTGGACTGCCCTCACTGTCGCCTTCATTTGCAAGATATCCACTAATTGTAGCTAATGAGACCATTCAAGTAACTTTCATCTTCAGCCAGCCATCAGGACACACCGGCACTTCTACACCCTGGAATTCACCCTGCCAAACAGCAAGATGAATTAGCAGCCACTGCCCTAGACGGGGAGGTACACACAATTACTGCAGGAAAAGTCTCCCAGCATATGACCCACACTGATCAGACACATCTGCAGACATGACCAGCACCTGAAAACACATGAGAACTTGCAATGATACCCCACAGTCGTGTTTCCTCCAATACAGTCACTATAGGGCTGCCCCTTGTGTTTGGTGTGATAATCAGCTCTTCTTAACTCAGCCTGCAAAGAGCAGCAAGAAAATAAGGAAACAAGATCATCAGCTTCTGAAAGACTGCACTTCTGTTCTGGTTCTCCATCACTTATTTGCCTTCTTCCTCCCATATTCTGCTTTCCTTGTCACAAACCTGTCCCCCCGGGGCAGCAGAGCCCTGCTCACAGGAGCACAGCCCAGGAGCTTGTGCGCTTCCCTGCCTGGAGGAGCCAGCCCTGGGGAGCACCATGGCGAGGGGCCCTGTGCCTGCTCCAGGCTCCTGAGCTCCACAGCCAGGGGAGGTTAGAATGGACCTTAACGTGTACATGTCTAAAACAAGGAAATCACTCACAAGGCAGACATTTCATGAACTTGGAAAGTTCTGATTGCTCTTGTGCAGCAACCTGAAGTTATTCCTGTTCCGCATGCAATGTCAGGAAAACCACTGACTCTGCTGCATTCTGTCCTGGAGAAAAGCATAAAGAAATGTCTTATAAAGGAGTTTTTTGGGTTACTTCCACAGTAACACTTAACCATATGTATTGCACATACTCATTTTCTCCTGAGGTTTAAGGAATATGCTGCTTGTGTGCATGGATACTCTCATTTTGAGTGAAGCCACACTATTAACACAGATCTGTGAATGCAAAGCTTAAATGTTGAATTTGACCAAGTTTAAACCTGAACCCTATTTAAACAAAGTAGGATTTAAGTAGGATTTTAGTAGGATTCCGTCTGCAAGAAGGGATTTTTCTAGCAGATTCTGGGATTAGCCCAGTGGAAGTGTGAGACAATAGATTTTAACATTTTAATAAACAAGTGATTCTCTGGGGAATTTAGAAATTAAAAGAGAGATAAACCAGTTGTGGTCTGTGTGCCAGATTGTTTCTTTTCTTCTGCCCTGCTATTCCAGCTCACTGTTCTTGCAATGGTTACTGAGACAGAATCATAGAACCATATAACCAGAGGCTGGTTTGGGCTGCAAGGGACCTTAAAGCTCCTCCAGCTCCAACCCCTGCCACGGGCAGGGACACCTTCCACTAGAGCAGCTTGCTCCAAG